>QNGE01001770.1:0-21794 GCA_008508345.1 Paragonimus westermani | reverse complement strand
AGAGATGCCAACCATCTTCCAACCCCCAACCTGGAGGACCAGGAGACTGTGGTTTGTCAGACCTCTACCTGTTGGCCTGCCTGGTATGAGTAACTCTGTCCAGTTTAGCCCAAAAGGTCATCGAGATGCGCAAGCCGTCACACCACGTCAAGGTCCAGTCATCATCATCTCATAATCATCATCTCATCACCCTCATTAGTGCCGTCGTCACCATCAAACTCGAAAATGGTTCTTGTTCGAAGCAGCGCAACGCACGCTGAGGCTATGCCGACCAATATCAAGGCGGTAAATTTGGCTGCAGTTTCTGTAGATGAAAGCTGCCTCAATGTGCGCTTTCACTCCTGCTAACATCTATGGTCCTCCTCTCTTAAGTTGGTTGTTCCAATGAACGTCCGGTGAACCTACTGTCTTTCGGAAGTGAGTTTCGGTGTGTGATTGAGGGTTCGGACATCCGCCCTACAACCCTTTCCCGAATAATTCGGGCAACGGTGAAACAGTTCGTGCTGGAAGCGTATTACCGAATATTGCCTACTGTCATTAGTAGGCGATCTGGATTTCACACAACGGTTACCGACCATTGTATGGACGCTAAACTGAGGGAGGTAAAATCTAGCTGATCGATCGGTCAAATTACATTGTGCATTGACCCTGTGGTCATGCCGCGTCGAGTTCAAAAGCTGTGGTTTCTTGCTGATAATTGTTACCTTGCCCACCCGGTTTATTTTGTCTACCGTTTCTCCAAATTAGCGCGTTCGTCCCAACAGCCCAACTCTTAAATTAAGCTAAACGTGATTTGTCAAGGTCGCTTGCTATTTCTGAACTAGAGAAGACAGGCCGTAAATAAAGTAGGTTTTGGAGGTTAATGTATCAGTTAAGCTCATATGATCAACATCCGGCCTATCTTATCCACTTCGAAAGCAAAGTGCGATTAGCACGGATGAAGCGTCGAATTATTTAACTGATAAGCAGTGTGCAAATAAAGAAACCCTTCGACGCAATTAATCAGAATAGAGCGAAAAGAAAATGCTGCAGGATGAAGACGGATTATTTTGGCGCTAGTAAACGTAAAACCGACAACAAAGAACTGTGCCAGATTGATCGATACCCGCATACCAGTTTCTGTTCTCCCACATATGACAAAAATGTTGCATGAAATCGGGGCATGCAAGATATACTCTTGCTCAAAGCTGACAAACTTTTGCATATCCATCATGAATAAGACAATCGAAATTTCGATTACAACACTCCTGAAGAAGGCCACCCGAGGTGGTTGAAACGTAGAGTATTACAACTTGCTCGTAACGTTTATCAATAACATGTTAGACACGACGCTCAAACTATTCAACTTCATTCGTACTAACTTTGTTGCGGATATCTCACAAGTTAAGAATGATTATCGTGCCGTTATGTAAAAGATTCATTTAAATTGAGCAAAACTCTAAGGAACAAGCGATTGAATTGCACCAAAACGCATTACTTGGCATTGATACATCATTTTGATGCGTTAGTCACGAATAGAACCCATGCATGAGGTCGCCGATTTTCCGCATGTTTGTTTCTCGCCAGAATGTTAACTTTGACCCCTTTATGTATCGAGAGTAATCGCCTAATGTGAAAAGATTGATGCCATTGTGAGCAACAAATCGGGAAAAAAATTGGCCGATAATCTCTCAATAAAATGTGAAGGCAAATTTCACGTTCGACCAATTGCAGGATACTCTACTAGGGACAAGTTAAGAATCTATACCATTATCCATATCTGTTTCCACTTTGGGCACAAGATTTTCCATTACGTGCTAAAGCGAATCACTTTGATGTATTAGAATTTCCACCTTAGATTCTTGGATAACGGGGACCGCCGCGTTATTTTCGGGACCAAATGTTTGCGTGTTAATTATTTCAAGCGGGAGAATCCGATTTCTGTCAATCGCATTATTATGCCGTGAACGAACCAGCATATCAAGTCGTGGGTCTACAACACTTACAAACGAGGTCTAGTGTGAACCCTGTCTCATAGAGCCCGGCAGATCTGTACCGATAAGTGGTTGCAGCGAAAGGAAGATAGATTAAAGAAGGTGTCGCTCGCAAACGGATATCCTGAGAAGTTCATCGATATTCACAGCCGGAAAAGATTGATCAAGAGTGCCATGAGTACGGTTCCCAAGAAGCAGGTCTTTTTGAACATACCTTTCGAAGGTGACCATATCACAACTGAAGTAATTCGAAAATTACAGTATGCTCTAGCTCGTACCTACTCTGTGGCTGAATTGCAGTTGTTACTCACAACTAGGGGTATCGCTCAGCTTAATCATAATCGTGACTCACCAAACTGTTCTGTCACGCACATAACCCACCAGTTCACTTGCAGTTGCAGTGACTTCTGTATCCTCAGAAACAGTCGGTGCTTACAACAAAGAATGGCTGAACACAGACTGAAAATCAACCACAAGTGATCGCAGTTGTCGCATCCCCATAGTTTTTCCGGTCAGCTCCCTTTCGAAAAAAGCACTAAACTCGAGTTTCGCCCTTGTTAGAGCTCGTCAGTAGTGCATATCCTTGCCACGACCGGCACTGTACCATTTTCAATATCTGTCTCCATTTTGGGCACAAGATTTTCCATTAAGTGCTAAAGCAAATCACTTTGGTGCATTAGAATTTCCAGCTTAGCTTCTTGGAGGTGACGATAAGATCGCGATTGGCCCAACTAACCGTAAGGGACGATCAATCTTAATTAGAGTGTTTTGCATTTTCTACTTTGGTAGAGGAAGTTGTTTGGGTTATTCGACCGGTGTCAACGGATTCGCTTAATGAGAACGGGGTTAGCGGCCTTGTGGAGCACAGATCACCTGACCCTGTTCCTACTAATTCGTCAAACCGCTGTCCGTATTGGTTCCTTTGACAGGTAAAGGGTTGCGAGTGGTTGGAGGTGTCTGTGAATCTCACGTTCAATAGGCCTGAGCTTCGGGGTCGTGGTAGACTTCGAGCTGTGATGTGAGAGTGAACCAGTTTGTGAGAACATTTTCATTAGTTTTCTCATATACAGAGCTGGCGGACGCAAGTACACTTGCATCAGTCCCGAAGCAGGCAGACGTATTATCGAGGCATGTCAAAGGGGCGTTGACTGGCGCACGGTTGCCCTTCTGCACGGCGTCAACTGTCATACCGCTTACAAGTGGCCACATGTGAATTGCATCAGTTATGAAGCTCAGCCTCGTAAGGGACACAGAAACAAGATTCTGACAGAATCACAGTGACAGAATCAGAGATCGACATGTTGCTGGAGTGGATTTCCGTGGACCCAACGATTACACTGCAATTTTTGAGACTGCGCGTGAAGGCTGAGTTTGAGAAGGAGTTGTCGACCACAACGATTAGTCGATACTTGGATGGCCGGTGCATAACTGTCAAGAAACTGCGCCAAGTACCCATCGGTATGAACTCGAATGAGAATTTGGAGTTACGGCGACTGTTTGCATATCGACTGATGGAGTGGTATGCAAATGCAAAGACTATTTGCTGGATAGATTAGACGAACTTCGATCTGTACTGTACGAGGTCAATGGGACGTTCATTAAAAGGGACGAGAGCATGCGTCTCTGTAACAAAGAGCCGAGGCCGTACTTTCAAGTTGATTGGAGCTATGGCACCAAGCTCGATAGTAGGCTAAACGACGAGGCGGGGAGCGTACAACAGCAGCGATTGCAAACTCTGCTGGATCAGATGAAGATTAATACACCCATGTCAAACATTGTGCTGATATGCGACAACGCACCGTGTCACACCGATTCGGTAAGTGTGTTTGCTGAGGACTTATACAATGGAGGACAAATCTCACGATTGGCACCCTATTCACCAATGTTGAATTCAATTGAGAATGTCTGGAGCATGGTGAAAGCAAGAGTTGAAAGATAACTGCAAATGCACCACGAGACAATAATAACCGGAGACCTTCAGGGTTTGCAAAGTCAACAGGAGTGGAGAATGCGGGTCCTGGAAAGAGTGGTCATTTCTGCTCTGTGCGATGTCACCGGAGACCATTGCGCTAGCTTCGTTTGTCATGTCGAACGATGCTGTATGCAGGCGATGAACGTTGAAACGGTTGGGTCACAACCGTAAACCCATATCCTCTCAGTGAACGAAGAATGCCCTAATCGCAGCAACCACAAATTGATTTTGTACTTCCTACTTTTTGCAAGTTGACCCTGGTTAAAGTAATGCTTGACCTGTGAATGTGCCTAGATTACGTAAGATTTTGCGTTTTTTGTTTGCTGAGCTACCCACATACTTCAGATAAACAAATGTTTTACGTTCGCGATTGAAAATAGTTAGTGAACTGTCAGCATCTCACGATATGTCGTCTCTACAGTGGTTGACCGCTCCTTCAATGGCACTACAACCCAGTCGATACAGTGAACCGTGTGCATATATATATAAAGATGCAGCTAGTCGATTGTCGAAGCCATTTACCTTTTAATATTGGGTCTGAGCTGGCTAGTCTGTGCAAACTGACCCTGACCAATTGTTTGGACTACTAGGGTGTGCAATGCGATGTATGTCCTACGCTACCTGAATGTTAAAAATCACCCTGTCTATCATTTTGTCTTAGAGTACAATGAAATATAGACTGAACTGGCTTGATAATCCTTTCGAAGTTGTCTTCCTTTGCGTACAACGGCCAGCCCAGTACCGTTCCGACTGATCCTCGGGCCCGGTTTGTTTAGTATTGTTGAGTCCAGATGCTAACTCCAAGTGAGGTCAACCAAACATTAGACTGAGTTGCCAGGGAATCATTTAATGAGTGATACTGGGTGATGATACAGGCTTCTTTCTCAATCTAACCTGTCAAAGGAACCAATATGGCCAGCGGTTTGATGAATTAGTAGGAACAGGGTCAGGTGATTACTTGGGTACGATCAAAGCTTCAAGTTAGTATGTCAAAACAGCACCACAGTAGTCCAGCAGTAACGATGGACAATTAACATTTACACCGTCTGAGGTTCGAGCCCTGCTACTGCTCCCGTGTAATGTTACGCAGCTTTAAGGCATCTTGCGCAAACGTTAACGTCGCATAACAGCCAAAATGTTGTACTGTAAAAGCTGCGGACCTCACATCTTTATCTAACAAATCGGACTTGGAAGTGTGAAGAATGAAGGTTTGAAAGAACGTAAAATCCCCATTCCATGCAAAACAGACTCGTATGAAATCAAGGATAAAATGTGCAAAGAAACAGACATATAGATAAGCAAATTTGCGAGACAGAAATTAGACTACATGACCTAAACGTTGCTGATCCAAATGGTAGAAATGTGGTTAACTGCTAATAGCGGTCTAATAGAACGCACAGACGTAGTCAGCAACAGAATCAGTAAATTAGTCCGCGTCGGATTTCCTCATTCACTCTTTTGCTAACCTTTTGACAAATCACGTCATGACATTGGTGACCTGGAAAATCAGATTTAAAATAAACGATACAAGGATGGAATACAACAAATTACATGTATGTCGTCATGAGCGTTGCAAAAAACTTACACGTCCCAGTTCCTTGCCGCTGTCTAGTGACAGTAAACCGGAGCTTTCAGTGAATAACTTCACCTTAACAGTGGGTAATGGTTGGGAAGTATTAAAATCACCCTGAGTGCCCCACCTATGGGGAGAATAAGAAGGACAAGAGGATGGCGATTGAATGTGAGAATTGAAGAGGAATGAACAAATAAAAAATATCGAAGCGTCAACCTAAAAGTCTCACATTTTATGGTTGATACAGTTTTCTACATAGCAAAGCCTAAATATATGATGAAAAATAGCTTGACAATCATGGGGACAATGGTAGAGATAAAATGCACAGGTACACAAAAATTCCAAACGAAATTTTGGATATCGGCACGAAAAAATCAGACAGGATATGCATTTGCTGCGCCAGATTAGTGCGTGTGAAAATGTTTGTGCAGCTGCTAACAGCATAGAAGAAAAACCTTTGCAGTGGATCGAGCAAATATGGCAATTCGGATGAAGTGATTAGTACCACTGGTGTGATGGACGTTGTTTGGAAATGCAATGAACGAGATAGGAGCCACAACCGAAGGCCTGCATAATGAGATGCAAACGGTCCGTTCATCGTCATCGATCGATAATGAAAAACAACATCAAACACTGAAAAAAGCCTGTTTGCCGCGCGTCTCTTTTCATGGCAAAACATTCCGTTACATAGTTTTAAAGTAGGGAAGAAAATGCAAGAAACTATCAATCGTTTACTGGTATAAAGTCCCAACCACCGTTATGGTAATTACAAGGGGGCAGACCGTTCCATTTAGACAGGATGAGCCTGTGTATCTGACGCCAGTCGTCCGGGCATACTGAAGAAGACATGACCAGGTGACTTTAAAGATAACGTTGAACTCTCTACCATTATGGTCCGATGGTGCCTTAACTGTAAGTACCGTGCAACAGCTGAAGCACGCTTCTGGAGCACCGGACCAGTGATAGCACCACTTGTCAAATTATCGAGAGGCCGAATAATCTTGCGTCAAGCCCGGTTCAGTATTTTAGTCTGCAACTGGCGATCGGTTCTGATGATGCTGAGGACTTCACACTCACATTGATACTAGCGAATGGAGTGTGATTTGACAGACAGACAGAAGTATAGCTGTTTGAGCGGGGGTACGAGAATGCGGACAATTCCGCAAAACATAACTACTATTGGGGCGACATTAAAGATCCATTTGATAGTTACCGTATAACGGTCTTGTATCAATAAGTTCACGTCCACCTCTTCAAAGAGGATCTCTGGAGCCACAACCCTTCTAGAAATGTCTAGCTTCACCACTCACTGTTGAGAAGAATAATCGCTGTCTAGTAACACATTCGGCAAGTTATTCAGTTCGGCATTCAATAAATCTGCAAAAACAATACATCCAACCTCTTCGAATAGTGTTCCGACTAGACCACGTTTATGACAGAGCGGCACAAAGTTGTTGACAGTCAACTACTGAGTAAGGTCACGTGTTTTCACGGAACGCTAATTGTTGGACGGTTCCATAAGGCTTTTTAACAATGCGAATAGCAAGAAACGATAACAAATTATTACGCTTCCTTCGAGGGTCATGTAAACGTTGATGTGTATATTGGCCATTACGCTTAATGCTGTGAATACTTGCTACCGAATGTTGGCAATAACATGCATAACGTTAACACGTTTCATACGTAATAGAAATCCGACCAAAAAACTTAAGATTTAACTTCAAAGTACACCGACAAAGTAAATCACCAAATGTGACTCCAGATGACATTCCATAACTGTGACGTTCACTTACATAAAGATTTTGTCTGGAAACAGTAAGCAAATATTCGAATTGCGGAGATACAGAAGACACACAAGTTCGATATTTACAGCATGTTGTTTGACAAAACCTAATACATAACTTTGATCAGTGCAGCACTGTAAAAGGGAGTTCAAAATCCACAGAGGCAAGATATTTATTGACCTGTGTTCCGAGATTCCAGAAAGTTGACAGATTTATAAGTGCCCCTCCTACGTTATATCTGTGAGACGAATCACCAATTGGTTTTAGAGGTTTTGTCAACGAGTTGGCAAACTTAAGATGCAACAGATTGGACAACGATAATATTGGCTTTGCTGGATGCTTAATTTATGAATTTTTGGACGTGTATAAAGTTGAGATCTCACAAGTCGGATAGCGTTAAAAAATCGAAAAGTAGCCTCGTTGACAAATCGTTCCGCCCAAAATGTTTGTACCTCCTTCTTCAAACGTTCCTCTCTCAATATCAAGAATAAGTAAAGAACAATTGATTTGTGTATTACATATCTACATATAAAACTGCTAGAACACTCCCAAGTCATCAGAACAGTGGCAATGGACTTCAAACAGGACGATAATGAGGAACCACAGACAACACAATGTGGAACAAGCGAGTAGTTTAGCAAATGTGGCGTGGAGGGGAATCACAAACCAAGTGGCACACATCAACCAATACAAAGTGCTCCGAAGGAAAGTTTTATCAAACATACCACTACCGAAAATATTCAGGATGGCGGTACACGAATTTATCGCATGCATACCGTAAAAAAGCTGAGCCTTGAAAAGTGTTGGACAATCGGCTGTAATTTGTCGACGTACGTCAAATCCTTCATTCAGATAACACCATCAACTTCCCAGCGTGCAGGATTTCACTCGCTATGTGAAACTTAAGGGCAACAATGTGACAGGCACAACCTGGTTACAAAACACTCCAGCAGACTAATAAGTAAATTTTACTCCCTTGGGATACTGTAACCAGAAGTATGTGCTCCCTATCAGACGGATCAACTAGAAGCACTGAATCTGTTCACCGCGATCAGTCACACCGGACAACACAGACTCTTTTCAATTCGATCATAACTCTATGTTGAATCCAACATGACTCTTCTCTACTGCCTCACTGTATCAAAATAGCCACATCCCTCGAGCGTTCGTATGTGTACCTGATAATACTCGCATTTCTTCCTCCCACTCCGATCTGTGGTCTGCAACGGTAATTATCGACAAGATAGCAAAGGGCAAAAATCGGCTGAGATTAGCATAAATGCGAATGGGAAGGGATAGAAGGAAGAAGGAGAACAGGAATCATGGAGACAAGACTTGTTTAAGCTGTACTAGGGTTCGACTGACTACACTCATGTCACAGGAGACGAAACGCCTGCACCAATTTCATTTGTGCACACAGTTCTGGTTGTAACAGCAATGAGCAAATTGTATCCATCAGGATCTAGGATGGACTTGAAACAAACCCGACTGACACCGTAATTATTAGCCCGTATGAGGAAACCGCATCCTATTCACCAGCTTAACCGAACCATAAATATTCCGGCCTAGAAAAACTTGGACTGACAAATGGTAATTGCTTTGCTGGGTAGACCAGAAAAACGGTGAAGGGCTGTAATTTTAAGTGAAGTCTGACATTTGACAGGATAGCGTGGCCAATCGTTCTTGGCATGCGATTCGCCCAGTGGTGCAGTGAAATGAGACGAGCTGACAAGCCTCATTTCTAATTCGTTTCGTTCGCCAATCTACCCCTCACTTTCTTCCGCACTCCAACCGACTTATACTAAGCCATAATGATACTGACAGTGAATTCAACAGTCGAACAGATACCCCCCCCCGTGTCGCTCAGTACAGCTGGTCTGGCAAGTTAGGATAGTCAAGCCAAAGCATGACTGATTGTATAAAATAACCGCAATCATGCAAAAGTAATTAGAACAGCATGTGTTCAACCTTAGCTAATTTCTGGAATGTATAAACAAGTACGGTTAGAGAACAAGCAGCTAACTGGAAAGAATCAAATACTAACCTAAAAAGATTCTCGATTATAACGAAACTGACCGTTATTCTTGAGGGTACAAGTTAAACCATCACCTATTTCGTGATTTGGCACCATATCTCTTAGCAGACCAGGAAATCATATAGCATAATGCTGGAACAATTTCAACTCAAATAAAAAACGGGAGGAAAACTCAACTTGCACATTCGGTGCACGAGTTCATGCTAGCAAGAGTGGACTCGAAACGCGGGGGTCACACTGTGTGTAAACTAAACACTGTAGCAGCAGAACTGACCAGTCGTGATACGATGAACTGTAGGGCATTCACAGATTTGCCTGATACGGGTGTAGCCACAGCAGTTAGCCATAACCCTCATTTGCTACTCTGTTGGCTGCACTAACTTAAGCGAAAATCAACAACAACACCTTTAGCGTTAACTCAATGTCCCTAATAGGTCCGTGTCCGTATGTGTATGTACCTTGCTTCCTGACCCTTCCTGCTACCTTGGCGTGGTGGTCAGGCTTGCGTANTGGCACACCTCCCAGTCTTATTCCTTCGGGTTTACACTGGATATGTGGTGTGTTGGTGGAACTGCAATTGGTGCAGCGCAAGCCAGTTGCAGTGATGGCTGAGCGCACGCGTCCTTTGGCTTCGGTCACTGTGACAGGCTAATCCGAATCGGATGCCGCCAACCATGTACATTGCTTGAGCTGATAAACACCCGTTGTAGCAATTGTAGCAGATAGACATGTTGTACGGTGTCAACCATAAACTGTAGCCTCGATTTTCCTGGTTTTCTGATCATGCTATGTGATGACACGAATGCAACAAAAAAACTTCCTATGATCACTTCACACATTTTCAGTCGTCTGGAAATCTTCCGTTTCAGCAACTATGTAAAACTTCAGTCTAAAATCATTTACTCATTTTTCTTCTGTTAACCACGTACAACGTGACATGATAGAAATCACATGAACTGAATATGAAGTAATGTGCACAGATACGAAACGACAAATAGGATTTAAACATAAGGAAAAAGTGAAGCGAACTAATTTCGGCAAATTCTAATCAGTGAACAGTATTCACTGAACAGGAGCAGAGAATGATAACCGCAAGAAGCGTAAACGAACAATGTAAATGTTGAGTAACATGTAGTGTTCATATTCGTTTTACGTGCATTTTCACGTGGTAGTCTAATGTTCACTTAATTATTTGTGCCCCAAAGTTGAACTAAAACAGTTGAACCTCGATAATTGTCTCTCTCGGTTTCACACTAGGATGTAACCCTGTATGAATATTTATACAACACATTCTAGTTAAGTATACAAAAAAAATGGAAATTTACTCCAATCTTATGACATCCATTATGTTGCACCTGTAATGTGGATTTTCCAATCCTCGTTGTTCACCTAATCTTTAAAAGCAAACAATATATCTTTGAACCGCTGCCTTAGAGCATTTGAACCTTATCTTCATAGAGTACTGCCGAGCCGTTTCGTACAGTATGAATTAAGAGATAGAAAAATGGACAAGTCAAGAATAACAGAGTAGCGAACAAGACTTGTATTCTGTGTTTGATCATCAGGCTAATTACAACAGAATAAGTATGAAAAACAGTGACTAGTGTGAGTCGGAAAAACGGTCAATATAGGTTGAGGACGACGTGTTTGTTATCAGTTACGTGATCACTGTTCCAAATCATGGGCTTGACTGATTGTGGGCCAGAGGAGGTTAAGTGTCCGCACGAACTTCTTCTGAGCGCAGAGGTCAGGGTTGCGCAATCGGATGCTGATGGCTTCGGCAACGGTCAACATTCGAAATCTCACCATTTTTTTATCGATTCCTTGGCACTCGGTAGACAATCCGAAAAGCATCTTTCTTACTGACAAAATGACTGGATTCGGTCAAGTGAGCAACAATCGCGCTTGAAACCGTTTTAATCACACCACCGTTCAACCACGCAGGATGGCGTTCACGCACTCTGTCCGACAATCGCCTTGTAGTACGACCAATTTATGATGCTCGACACGAGCAAACAAATGAGTACACACAATAATTGGTTGTAAAACATGGAAGTTTGTCTTTGAGTTGTGACATGATAATGGGTTTTGAACGGAAACTGATACACAATTGAGCGGCAAGGTGTGTTGTTTCGACTGACTTTCTGAGCTTTCTGGAGATAACTTCGGCCATAGGATCTCCCTTGAAAGGAAGACTATTAAACGCAATTTTCTTGTTCACAGATTGAACCATCTTCCCTTCTTACTATACCAACATCCAAAAAATTTATTCCAGTATTGTTCTCTGACTCCTTGGTGAATTTAACACTGCTATGAGCGGAGTTAAATGCTGTCATAACTCTGTCCATGTTAGCATTCTCGTTGATGACGCAAAAAATATCATCAACATATCGTTTGTGAAATGCAAATTGTTCGATGACTGCACCCAGTTGGTTAGTCTCTAGTTTACTTACGAAAGCGTCAGCTAACAGGGGACCTAGAGGCAAGCCCATTGCCACTCCATCTCTCTGTCGGTAGATCGCATTGTTGAACAAAAACTGAACGTTACTTGTAATAAGCCTGATGATCAAACAGAAAACAGGTCTTGTTCGCTACTCCGTCGTTCTCATGACTTCAATGGGTATTTTCGACTGAAGTCAAGAACAGTTAAACATGTCCAGATGATGTTATAAATGACTGCACTTCAAAAAACGTTTCTAAAAGATCTGCCATAATCCTTCTCATTACAAAACACGCTCGAATTTGAGTTTATGATTTTCTGAGTTGCAGCCAGTCTAACCTATCCCATTTTGAAGAAAACTGACATAGTCCAAAGTTTTCTCCGAGCACAAAAATATTTGGGTGACTGGGTGAGTACCACGCAGCCACCGCGTTGTTAGCCAATTGGACAAGCATACTGGGAGTTCAGCTGTGAATCATACAGGCTGACGCCACGCATTACAGCAATGCACAGTGTGACGTGTGAAACCATAGTCGAAATGAACGAGTGTCCATTACACTGCTAATTGTTCACCCAGATTACACATCACAAGCATGGACTTCGGACCCGCCCCGGCAATCAGGGCTCGGTGATGAACGCTCAGTCGGTTGACTCACTGTTCGACGCGCCGGTCTTCGCATAACATCTAGATGGCCCATTCATGCTGTGCGTGAACACCAGTGATGCAGTGACATGTGTCATGGATCAAAGTGACTCCATATTTGTCGGTTGTTCGGTGCGCTTAGCGGCACTAATGACGCGATTGGTCTGTATGCTTCACTGATATGAATCTGACGACTATTGTCTTTCTGATGAGGTGCCGCTGTTATGGAGGTATGAGTTGACACCACATCGGTGAACAAAAATTAGAGTTCGACGTTACCATCGAGGTTTCATTGTACTAAGCAATGCACTCTTTCTTGGCACTTTAAGCCGTGAGGGCTGAAAACCAAACAAATTATTGAAAAATCACTAAAAACTTCACAACTGTTTCGCGTGCTGCACATAATGCAGGAATAGTGGAAAGGCCCTTTGATAATTCATCATCATGAGGTCACAAGTTCGAGCCTTGGTTCCGTCAGCTGTCTTATCGGCTTCGAGTATCCGGACAGTGTGTAGCCTATTATGTCGACTGGAAGCAAATGTGTTGTGATATGAAACATGGAATTCAGTTTGTTCTGTGAAACCTGTCCAGCAATAGATTATACGTAGCTGCGCAGGACTAAATGGCACTTTTTGTAATCAGCCCAATATAAGAATAACCAAAACATTGCTCCGGAGCATGAAAGTAAACGCGTCGTAACAGTAAACGTGTGATCATTTTTATTGACAGAACTTATGAACACGACAGGCCCACAATTACCATTGAGAGACAATCATTGTATGCAGTATACAGTATGCAGTACACAGAGAAGTGTACGGTGCCTGAAGGCCTGAAGGCTTCCAATGTTGAAACTAGTGGCAACCAGAGTACAGACTGGTCGGAGTTACAAGTTCTCAATCGGATGGCTGCGTCTTTGCAAACTGGAACCAACGCAGACCACGGATATGAATGTGGATGAAGAGAACCCAAAACCAAGCGAAAAAGTTGACCGAGGACACTAAAGTGAGTCCATTCAACAGATGGGACACCACCGAACAGACAGGTTAAAACATTCGGAAAAAATCAGCATCGTCGACTGCAAGACACCAGCTGATGATTCAACACGTCAATTTTCCATGTCCTGTTTGTAACACGACAAAAAAATCCGGTAAAGAAATGCGCATCTCTCACTAAAGCCAGATATAGCAGCTAGGTCGTGTGTGCTGATATTTTTCCAAACATTTACTTTGGGGGCTCGGAGTTGTTCTGTTCTGAAAACATTCAAGTTTAGGCCGTCCGAAGTAAGTGCCCGTGAAGACGAAGCAAGATTCATTGAAACATAGAACACGCAGCCTTGAGTCTTGATAGCCCCATTCAAATTTGAAAGCAAAAGTGGTCATTTCAAGCCGTTAATTAGCCCGATTACTGGATTTCGTTAGCAAAATCCACAACCTATGACTTTGGCGCTACCATCTGGACAAATAACTACGCATGGATTGTATTGTATAAGATACAATGGATGCAAACAGCAGAGCATGAAACGTTTCCCAATGCTCCCATCACACACATGTCATCTTGTGCAACATTGTGTCACGGCAGCCGGATGCTTAAAATGAGTGGGTTTTATCCAGATCGTGCGAAAACTCGAATAGATGAGAAACGCAATGTAGGTTGTCGAGAGAAACCCGAAACCAGTCAAATAGCGTTCGAAAACAGGTAGCAGTTAGTTATAGTCAAACAATTCCAGGAACACACGGTGACATCTCCTGACCGTTGGTCAAAACAGCGCACGTTCATTTTAATTAGAAGAGCCGAATTTGGATTGAGAATCAGAACGAAATAGTGTATAAATCTAAGTGAAATGGGAAGTAAAAAAGAATCCTATTAATAAACGAACACAATTGAGCTATCATTCAATCCAACATCGACTGAATCTGGTCCTCGTGAATACAAATAGGGGGCAATGGTCTCTTTTCAACAACTAAAATTGTACCAGGAAAAATGTTGCACAACCAGCTTATACATCATTCAAATGTTGCGGTGAAACGACAGCAAACTTCACTCTCCGAACTCTGTTAATGTGAACAGGTTGATCATCTGTCATGTTATCAGCTGAAACACCAAACATATTCTCACTTAGCGCAGAACTAGTAATTACGATCACACGTGGTGGCCTGACAAAAATGCAAGCAATGACCACGAATGGACAAGTTCACCGTATCGGGACACATTAATCAACAAACAAAATATTACCGACCTTTGATGTGTCAAAAAGTGTCAGATCACTGATATGAAACAACAACATACAGCTACGCAATAGTGAACGGACAGACTCACGAAGGTTTGCCAGCCTCTGCCAGGTCAGTTTGCAACTTTTCACCACCTTCCACTTCCATTGTACAGTAGACCATTTTGTTCGCGGGCAAATGCTTCAAATTACGCACCTGCCCAACAACGATCTAAGAGAGTTGATGAGTGGGGAAATATGATGGTGGTTCTGATTAACAACGTGTAACATAGATATCGCAAAAGGTTCAAGGGGAATGAACGAAAAAGGCCGTGAGCAGACAAATATTGTATCAAGTGAGGCATGAAAGTGCACAGGAAGATAAATACGTGACCCCGATTGAAAGAACCTTCACAAAAAAGGAGTGACAAGCACGAGTGAATGACAAGTATGAGAAACGTGAAGATTACTGTGATCACAATCTAGTAGAGAGGGCCAGTGTTTTTACAAAAATGGCTTTTTCTCAAGACTTCTTTCAAAAATAGTTTATGATTTCGAATTTCATTTTTTCGTGCTATAACACACTTGAACTCAGTTTTGGAGCAAGTTCTTCTATTAGCTTGACATGAATTTTTTAGTTTACTGCATCAATGTGTGTGAAAATCTTCAAGACCTATCAAAAGCATACATAGACGCTGGTCGGTTATATTGTTTTTGGATTGAGAGCAAATACATTATCGGTTGGAGGACAAGAACTCCTGTGTTCGCTTGGAGTTTCGGGCTTTGCTACAATCCTTACACCATCATGTTTTTCGACAGTGAGCCGTACCCGTGGATGCAATGGTTTGGGTTGTCGTTGGTTCTCACAATGTTCCACCAAGTAGCAAGATGAGAAACTATGTAGACACGGGCTCGCCACTGACTGCGAGACAATTCCAAGTCAGAAAGTGTTTCCAACCGGCGCCATGTATGGTCGCGAACTCCGCAACCAGTTAAACGATAAGTACCCACCTTATTGAGCGGAACAATCAGGGCCTTCACCGCGTGGTCGGCTTGCGAATTCTTCTAACCACAGTGGGTAATGTGCTTTGCTGCAACCGTTCACTTGGCATACGGAGTACATGACCAAACCAACGAGAACTGTACACTTACATTACGTCGATTATCGGTTGCGAACTTGCACATTTCCAAAACACGCGCTGATGGACTGTCGCGTTGCTCACACAGTCAGCCTATTCGATGCAGACCAATGGGATAAGACAACGGTGATCATATACCGAGAGTCCAGATGCACCTCCGCAAGAATGAGCCAGGTCTCTGATCAACGGCGCAAAACTAAACGTACCCCCTGTCCGCACCACTTGTTCGTTGCTCGTATATCAAATTGACGTGCGTTGGCTGCTTGTAATTTGATTGAATGCACGGGTAACACACAACCGTAAAAAATTTCGTATAGTTGCCCCTTCGCTTGCAGAGTATAAAGCACCCTCTTTGACCATTATCTATGGTCCCGAATGTCAAGCCCGTAGTAACCTAATCACATGTTAGAGCCTGAAGAAAAGCAGTACATATGATAAAATATGATGCATGGAGGCATTGCAACATTTGTGATTTAGGATCAGTGGTTAAGAGAGGTGAAACAATCGGTTTCCTAAAGTCATTTCAATAAGATACAAACGAAAATATCCATTCATTTCATGTGCACACATCAGGCGCAATAATATGACTAGAATAAAAACAAAACGGCGGTCCGTAACTAAGAGGAAAAATGTAGACCAATTTGGGTTCCGTTCGTACTATGGTTCTAGGCACATGAACGAAAAACACAAATTAAACATGTAGGCACGGATACATAACGCCATAAACTGTACAGGATTTTTACAAAAAGAAGGCACTGGTTGTGTAGGTGTTGTATATCTTGTTACTCAGATCAAGAACGCATGTTGATTCAAGGTCCCCATCTAAAAGTGTCCATTCAAGAAGCTGGTCGACAGAGTAGCAATGTGAGACACAATGTGTGAAATCCACTGAGAGCCGGTAGACCCTAACCTATTCTGTTATCTTGAGGTGGCGGTCAGACCATACACATTGTGTTGATCTAGAATAATGGGCTGATTAGGACTCCGGTTTCACTGAGTGCAACCAGTTCAGAGAGGCAAAATGAAAATCAGTCAGAAGAAAAGCAAGTACATTCAGAGAGCCGTAAAAATATGTGCATATATACTAGACAGTTAGTTAAAGGTAACATCACCCAGTTATCGTAGATTTCCAAGTGGGCTGCCAGGAAGCAGATAGTGCCTATGCTTGTTTGAAGATCGTGCGCTTGTTACTGTAACACTCATATTCGAGTGAAGGAGTGACTACAGTGTGTCAGGTAGCACTTATCGCTAAACTGCCTAGACAAAATCAGTAAAGTCAGACCAACGAAAACTGGAGAAAATCACAGAGGCTTGGGAAGCCTGAAATGAAGATGTGCATTCCAAAGGAGGTATGTAATTACGACAGAATTGATTATCTTCAACGCTGACAAACTTGATAAACAAGCGTCACCCTGCTGCTTTTCTTGTGCCACACATAGCTAACCAAAAAACGGACTGACTAAAAGGCTACGCGAAGATTGTAAACATCTTTTGGTTGAACAATAGAAAGCGACGGAGAGAGCCATTATGCCCGGATGTAACACGAGGCTAGTGTCCGTGATTTGTGATTGCACTGACCGTCAAGTTAGCAGTAATTAGACCATATGTGGGAAAAACACTTCAATTGCCACCAGTTAATCAAGCCGACTCAAAGTGGAGGCTGAGCATCATGAGAAACCGAGGGATCGCATGAACGACGGGATTCGAACAATAAGATGTACTCTACATGACCTAACGTCAAAGTCAAAAGCGACCCTAGAGCTAGAGAGTATGTCAAAGCCCCACGTCCACATCTTCCAACACTTTTTCGTTTCAAATTTGATGGTGATAAACTGGTAAAAGAGGTGGCAACATTCCTTCGAAACAGACTAAAAAACCAAGGGACATTTTGTAGCTGGTTCTGATCAACAGTTGCTCCCATTTTCTAAAAGGAGGCTTGTGACAAACACAGTGCTTTCTAGGGAGCACAAGTTACTCGTTGGCGTGTTGGTTCCCAAAACCTAACAGAAGCCAGGTTCGTGAACACCAGGCAGGATTTCAAACCGGTAGTGGGTATGCTAATCACATCTTTACCCCGGGATGTTTCGTGGGACATAAATATTCGTGTGGGTAACTAACAGTTGTGGAAATTTTAGGGCGTAAAGCCGAACGCGATCTGCTTGTTCACAATGTTCTTTAGAGTTACCTCACAAAATAGTTTGAGCAAAATACATGAATTCGGTGGTCTCTTTGTATTCCCACTATGTAGTTAAGGCGAAAGTATGTGAACGACTGTTTTCCCGTTCGCTGTAAAATGCTGTTGGCAATTCCAGTAATTTTGACCAGAAAGATCTTAGTGATACCAGATTAGCCCGTATGGAATGGCAATCTATGTGTGGCAATATTTGTATGGCTATATATATATATATATGTCAAGAAAAAGAAATCACTCACAAAAGAACAGGCTAAATACATTAGACCAATCGAGGAGCCAGCGCCACGACTGTACGATTTACCATAGGTCCACAAGAATCAAGTACCACTGGAACCAATCGTTGCATCCAGGATGGTCCCGAACTATCAACTGGCGAAGATCCTCTTTGGTATTATCCGACCGTGTTTACCATACGACAATCATGATGAGACCAGTTCATAAGACTTTCTGAGACAGATGAAGGGCCTGGAGTTGCAAAACGACACACTGGTTTCCTTCGATGTTACGTCGCTTTTCACTAACATACCAAAGAAACTTGCGATAGGAAGTTTGAAGCTCCTGGTAAGTGAGCACGAAGGTCTCCGTAATTGGATGGATCTTTCTCCAGAGGAATTGATACAGATACTGCAGTTGTCCGTGGAGACTTACCATAGACTTATGTTCTTTGCCACATCATACGGCGTCCTTAACCAAAGATGTTCATTGTTCTTCGGATCCGAGCCAGGAAACCAAGAGTGTCCTACTGAAGTAAGTTTTACAGTGAGTGTCTTCATACCCCGGAACCAAGTTGTACACTGACCACCAGGCTGCCACTTTCAGCCTAACCCACCACTCATAATCAAGGTATGATGTGGTAGGCGGTGAGTTGGCATTCGTAAGATACGGCCAAACCAATGGAGCCTGTGAGACGAGATCATAATGTTCAGGAGTCGATAGAGTTTACCATCCAGAAGACGTGTCGGTGACGTTCGACATGGTGTTTCCACCACATGCCGCTAATCCTTCGGAAACAGCGATGGTCGAAAACGGATACGCTATGAACATCCTCCTCGCGAACGGACCAGATTTCGAGACCGTACTGTAGGACTGCTTCCACGGTGGTACAGTACATTCGGCCCTTCCGGAAAGACTGAGGTCATGTCGACGTCACAGATGGCCGAAAGTAGCAAACGCCATTTGAGCCTTTACAATACGATTTGTGGTCTCACCAAACATTCAACCAGCGTTGATGCAGCTCCCAATGTACATAACCTTCTCAATTACTTCCAAATGCTTAACATCAAGGGTGGAAGCAGACGCAGAGCTCTACCAATCTTGCAACAGTACCTTGCGCCTAGTGAGTGGAAAGTCCATATCAAACTGATGAAATGAAGCCTCTAATTTGTTCAAGATGTTCTGGGCTTCCTGTGGACCTTCACATATTACCGGGATATCGTCTGTATACTCAAAGTCTCAACGTCCAGTGCCTGAGAGCAAATCCGCATGTTTGCTGTAAACTATGTCAGGAAATTGGACATTGGACAGACTTATCACATCTCGCTTGAAATGCTAAACGTCCGCAATATGCTGCTACATAAGCTCTAAACCGGCCCGGATTCTGACAGTAAATTGCTTTCAGGATGTTCATATGCTTCTCAGGTTCACCCTTTCACGACAGAGTTCCAGAGTGCAGCTCTGTCAACCGACTTGAAGGCCCCGCTGATGTCCTTGAAGACAACTACTGACCTCCCATATAAACGGCGGAGTTCAAGCATCTGGCGAGGTGTGAAGATGTGACCAATGCAGCCAATGCCAGGGAGAGACCCAGCTTGCTCGCCACGGACGTGTTCTTCGCGAACTTAAGCTAATCTACGAAGTACACTGACTGTGAGCAACTTTAACGCAATAGCAATCAGGCTAATCCCTCGGTGGTTTGTACACGAAGTGCGTGAGTCCTTTTTGAAAATGGGGACGATGTTGGCCAAATCACAATCATTTGGAACAACTCCACTGATCCAGAGTTTGTGGAGCACAGCCGTCAGCTCTATAACTAAGACTGAACCTCCATCTGCGAAAAGAGCAGGAAGGACTTCGCCTGGACCGAGTGCCTTGTGACGTTTCAGAAACGTGATCTCGGGAGAGATTTCTGTTTCCGAGGCCGGAGAGACCCGAACAGACCAATGAGCAAAGGCAGAGTCCAAAAACGAAGTCAACAGCGCGAAAGGCCAGTTGAACTGCTGTTCAGAGTGTTCAGACCAGTCTCCTAAGCGTCGCTCCAGGTTATGAATAGGCCCATCATTGGCTCCACAGATTACTTTGCTCACACCTGGCTTCCTGCTACCAGTTGCTCGAATGAAATGGAAGGACTTCTGAGAGTTCCGGCAGCAGCGGCTTGTTCCATCTGGACAACGCGTTGCGTCCACCAGACCTCGCGATCCTCTCATAGTTGTTTGGAGAGCTCCAAGCAAGTAGCCTTGCGGACCAGGTTTCACTAATTACAGAATGTAATAGTCTGACGAGTATGGAGAAGTTCCAGTGATCGTAGAGACACAGCGGCTAACAGCTGAACGAGTAGAATTATCACACGAAGCAGTACCGCACGTACACATTGCACACCGTTTGTGTGGTCAGTGGGCGTCAACGTCGTCTGATGGAGGAGGAGCTGGACTAGAGCCGTAAAGTGCCTGTATCCCTACTGGCTTAGATACATCAATTTATGGTTGAGGGCAAAGCAGCCTCCCATTAAAACGCAAAGCGAACTTGGCACATAACATTGCATGATCGGAATCCACGCAGGTGCTCCCGATTGACTTGCAAACTCGGAAACAGCAAAGCCATCGAGAGCTGACAGCTACGTGGTCAACTTGTGTCCAATACTGATTCCACGATGGTGGTCGCCAAGTGGCCTACTGACGTCTGGAACGTCGAAAATTAGCATCTGCTAGGAACAGACCGTTATGAGCACAGAGTTACAAGGAATGTTCACGGCTGTCTATCAGACAAGTGTCGTAAGAGTGTGGGCCACTTAAGTCACGCTCGTCAGTGCTTAGCCTGCCTCCTTCTAGTCTCGATACGGTACTACAATTTCCGTGAGCCGCGTGGTGTGTAGAAGGTTAGTGAAGTCATGATCAAAATTATCTTTGATTGCGTCCGGATTACAGTCTGGGGGCGAATGCCAAAACAACAGACAGACAGGGTTTGTGATGGGCGCTTGTCAATACTCTAACCGCATCTTCGGGTCTGACAGCGCAAAGGTGGTTGTTGCTGTGTGTCCAATCAAACAATGCCTTCTCAGCTGATGCGCTAAAGGCAATTCCAACACCCGCTTGGTCATTGACTTGAGCAGCAGATTTCCAGACAAACACGTGTTGTACTTGCATAATGAGGCGGCTGGTGGAGACCGGAGATGTAACACTGAGCTAGAACCTTGGAATCGCGTCTCAGCAAGACAACATATCGATGTCAAAGGTCTCTAAAGTACGTGCAAGAGCTGCCTGTTGACCTTTTTGTACAAGTGTTTGAACATTAAAGGTGGTAAACTTGAATAGTGCTTGGGGCGGGAGTAAGGGTGGCTTGTGCCCTTCAGACGAACGTTGGTGTTTGATACACTACCATTCTGGCTGTGAACTGCATCGCAGGCAACAAATGAGATTATTCTCTGGTGTGTGCGGGAAAACTGGACTGAAGGGAGACACCAAGTAAAGAGTGGTTTGATAAAAGATGGAGAAAACGGGACAAATTGGTTTGGTGTGGTATAAGTTAAAATTAGAGCAAAGCCGGTCGCCGCTATCTCGACCAAACATTTTTGACGGGAGGATATGAAACAATTCGTAATTAATAAAAATGTTGGTTCATA
>QNGE01001769.1:78076-144774 GCA_008508345.1 Paragonimus westermani | reverse complement strand
CATACATACATACATACATACATACATACATACATACATAGACATACATCGCCAGAATGGATTAACATCACAGAGAATTCGATGGATCTTCGAAACACTATTACGTCGTCTCTGTAAGTGCGATTTCACTGTCAAATACGTGCCCTGAAAATGGGGGTAGATAGTGGATTTGTTGTTACAACCAACGAGCAGAGCGAATTTTCAGCCCTAAATTTTAGAGGTGATCACAAACTTCACATCGAGGTTACGTGTAAAAGTATACACATTAAGAATTTTACAAACATTTCCTTGTTCGGTTGATTTTGTATGACGCACGAAACTGCTACAATTTTTGAAGTCATTGGCCGATTTAAGTTACCATTCCTTTCAAAAGATTGCATCGTCGAAAATCCGGTGATTATCCCGATTTTGCACCTGCCTAGTCTCATTTTTACTTCTCGAACCCATTTTATCGATTGGAAGAAATTGAACTAAGCTTGTAGATATCAGTACATCACGAAATTAGTATCAAACTGTACAAAAATCGAGTCTAGGCAGTTCATGTTGCACGAAGTCTGCTGGAGCATTGGTGAAAATTATGTATAGATCCGACTGAGCACGTTGGCGAATAGCATTCACCTGTAGCATGATGTGAACGATTCACCTACTGTGGTACACCGATTTTTTTTCAATTGCTTCCTATTCTAGCAGGTCTATACAGTACAGCGAAAGATCACATACTCATGCGTTGTTGTACTGCTTCCAATAATGAGATGGACAGAATACTGGAATGCAATATGCCAACATCGAACATTTGTACACGCTGAATTAGCTTACTTACAAAATCGACAAGCACAACCAGGGACGGCTGGACAAAAAACATCAAGTGGACATACCGAGTGGTCTGTGTGTCGGCCAGTACAAATAAGATGCCTCGCATGTGCCGACCGTGCAAATTTTTAAACATTACAGCCAATTCCATCAAGAAAATGGATTCCAACGTGAACACAGCTAATCAAGAAGATGTTCTCTTTGCACAGTAACTTTAAAACTGAAAGATACAACAAGGTCGTTTTCATGGTTCGTCATTGTTTAACTGGAGAATGTGGGCTGTTGGGTGACCAGGCGTCTGGAAGACTCTGTAATTTGTAACACAGCTACTTTCCGCATGGTTATAGTTCACTGAACTGCAGCCGTACCTGAAAATGGTCTCATTCTGTGATATATGAAATGCCTTAAACTACCGCTTGGGGAGTTCTCAACAAGAGCTTGACATTTTCAAAGATATTGCTAACCTTCTACATATTTGGTTAGCTGACTGGGTTACGATACAGATGATCCTACAAAATATATCAAACTAAAGTCTTCAGCAGGTTTTCTCAAGAGTTTCAATGTCGACTGTGGGTTTTAGTCACTGCTGGACGATGGGTAGGAAAACACAAGTTGTTTGTTGCTTCTAAGTGAATTTTGCTCTCGGTAACCTTAAGTCTGTGACTGATTATCTACACAACAGCACGGTTCGGCAGTGAACGTTTGAATTCGCGTCTCATTGAGCTCAGACATACCACGATTTTGTGAAGTCACTCAACGATAAAGTTTATGTACCAAGATAGAATAAATATTAGCTTGTTGCATACTCATCACCTGAGCACATGAAGAGCAAGTGACTTTTTAACGATGGGTCGCATAACAACAACAAACTTTTGGATGATACCCAACTGTGATAAGTCATGGCTTCGGATGGATTCGAACTAACGAGAGACACAGCATACGTCAACGCGGCAAGCGCTACATCAGGTGCTCGGAAATTTCACACTTGAACTCTGTTATCCACCCGTTCCACTGTCTGGTATGGCTTCGTAGTTCAGCTGATAGAGCGCTTGCAGCGTCGACGTATGCTGTGTCTGTTGTTAGATCGAATCCATCCGAAACCCTAATGTTCCACAGTTGTGTATGTTTAAATTCATGAATCCATCAAACAACTTATTAATGAAACAATAAACTCGATAGAATTCGTGGAACAATGTGACAAATGACTGAAAACAGTTTCCTGAAAAGAGATGTGTGGATCCACTTCCATGATTGCTTCAATGATAATCAGACCGGGTTCGTGTGAAAGTCAAACTGTCTAACGAATAACAGGAGAAGAGTAAAAACAGAAGCTTGTGACAAGGTTCACTGGAAGGCACAGAAATACTTGTATGCCGATCCATATTTGGAAGTTGAGTCAAGTCAAACATCATTTGAACTGCAATTCTTTCAAGCGACTTAAGTCGTTTTAGATAATACATAAGGTCTGGAGCATGCCCATCCTTAACTGTCATGTCTATAAAATAACCGTCTTTCATATTAAGTAAATGATGTACGTTTATGGAACTTTTGGACTCGCAATTTGGGGTTGGTCTTAGGAAAGTAAATTTCTCACCCACCAACGTGATAATGTCAGTTTCATTGGTGTTTAAGTTTGCACTTCAACTAAACCAAACAAACGATTGTGGAGCCCCACAGTGAATAGTTACGTTGACAGATCACATTTCCCACTGCACCATTTTCTGTAGATTTGGCCAGCTTCAAGCCTCTGTAGAAAACCTAAAGTATGAGTGACATACGACCTGTGTACACCAAAATCCCTCATTGCTAACCAGTTTACAAATCATTTTGTCAGCCTAATGTTTTCAATAAGATTGACTGAGGTCAACAAGAGGAACTGAACAGAACTCATTTTACTCAGATTGTCTGATAAAATATCTTCACGCTCGCACTCGACGCATTGTGTTTTGAGACCAGGAAGGTAACAGACGAACACCGCGCATATTAGCACCAAGATGACAATCAAATCCATTGACTGGATAGATGCCACTCTTCTGCAAACGTCACTGGCCATATCTAGTGACGAATTTACAGGTCTGCTACACAGAATGCAAAGATTGTTTGCATTTTAATGTATGGCAAGTTACAGGCTAGATGAAAAAGCGGTAATTGGCTAGAATATTGTCAGACACTACAATAAACCTATGCCTTGCATTAGATGTTCTAATCAAGTGGAGACTGAACCAGAAAACACTGTTGCGTACAAGGTTACCGAAAACAGACAAGAAATTCAAAGGTCCAGCAAGAACTGCCCAGACTGGCAAGGAGTGTCATAGTGCGTTTGGGTTAAACGCGTTTATTACAAACCTGTGAACTCAGTGAAGCACAGCGCGCTCAGAACCCTAGGCCTAATCCAAAAAACAGTACCTGAATTGTTTCTGAGAGTGGCAGATCTCAGGAAACGGGAGGCAAAGTTTGTTGTATTTGTATCCAAATAGGTTCGTCTGTTTCCATAGCAATACGGTGTTCAGCGGTATACAGGAAATCTGTAAAGTGAGCCAAGTAAACTGAAAATAACATAATCTCTCGTTCCCTGTTTGCTCAATGCTGTTACCAACTATCGCTAATCACCAAGCTATACAGAAAAGCATGGACAAATTGTTGTTCGAATAGAATGATGTCTATACTCTCTAACTAAGAAGTGCCTACCTCATTCGCAAATTCGCATTACAGGGAATCGGTGGACAATGAAGAATTTTTTGATACATAGAACTTTTTTTTAACTTGTAATACAAGCAAATCAGGAAAAAGAGGATAGTCATTTTCCTAGTTATAAATAGCAATTGGGATTAAGGTCGTAATGTGTCAGTCAATACATCGAAAACGCGTTGTTTTTGGTAATGATTCCATTTTTAACGGATTTTCATTCAGGTATTTAAAACATCTGCCAGCGCATCTTTTTTTCAAGAGCAAAAGACCTGGATATGTTGAACCTTAAGTCACAGTTTGGTCGTTACACCTTAACTTGAAACGGTTGCGTTTAGACATGCAATGAATATAATAACTGGTCATTTCACCTCGAGCAACCATATGAAACTGAGTACAAAACTCTTATTACTAGGCACGTGAAACAGCGTGCCCGAAGAACGCTGCTCCTATCAGTTACTCTAGATCACTAGGTCACCCCTTGTTTATGTTGCGTGTATCAGGGCCGCCTGTTCCATGGGATATCTCTCGGATTCTTTGTGGGTGGAGCAGAACAGTTTGACGTTTGTTTCTTGTAATGATAGGACACGTTCCTGCGCTTGCACAGTTCAGCCTGATATGCCTACTCGGCAATTCAGTGAGGAATTTTTCATCCTTACTGCTCTGTTGAAAACAGGTCTTTGGATTGCTAAAACAAGTTAAGTCACCGCCTTATTTGTGTCATAAACTGGTCCAGTGCGTATTAAAGCTAACAACCATTCTTCATTAACTGTCAAAGTTTTCGTAGACCAGGGTGCATGCACACTTTAGTTTATTGTTCAGTTTGGTTCCCTTAGGTGCTATACTGTGTGTGCTATGTTTTACAAGTGGCTAGGAAATTTGAAATGGGCAGCACAATATTCAAAAAATGTCCTCATACAAACATGCAGAAAGCCTGTTGTAAGCGAACTGAGTAAGCACGCAGAAGTGTTTTAAATCACACTGATTTTCATGGACGAATCAAGGAGAATGTAGGTTTCAAGGTAAGGGAGACGGTGTTGTATCGTGTTTGTTCCAGCTGTCTCTGACTTGATACCAACAAGCAGGGCTATTTACATTCGGTGACAAGCCAAACCTTTAGGAAATTAGGCTACGATCAGCAGCTCTTAACGATCACCTAGCACAGGATGTCTTCAAAGCGTGAAACCAATTTAGACGACTGTATGGTTGCAGACAAGATGTCATGCTGAGGTTATATGTAGCAGGCGGGGCAACATATGTATGGCAACTTCATTAAGGGACGGACCTCGTGAGAAGTGAGTCACACTGTGGTCTGTACCTTGGACATGTACATTTACAACAATGTGGGGTAGAAAGTGTTGCTATCTGCCACAGCCAACTTGATATCTAACAAGCCTGTAGACACTACAGCTGCTGCAGTTTAGTCTTCTAGCATGCTGAAGTTTCTTGATTTGTTAGTCTGCCAAAGTTCCGCCTAACTGTGCACTTGATTTCACATGGTTGACGTGTTTCGTTAAGCTTTGATTAAGGGTTTTCGGACATATGATTATGAGGGGGATAAAGTGCATTTTGGCAGTGAACTCTCAGTCATTGAGAGTTGTACGTACCGCGTTAAAACATTAACCGTTACTACCAGCACGTTCATTTGGTGGTCTCTAACTAACAATGGTTGCAACAGTTGCTTACGCTTCACGTGATCGCTGAATAGCCGGACGACTTGAAAGTTGTCTCAGGCAGACAGGAGGGACAACTTTCCGATGTTCGACCGATTGAGGAGTGCCACTCAGTGAAGAGCTGCATAACTATGTGGCTAATTTAAGCTTGGGTTGCATGTGATTATACGTAGAGTGCGGCCACTGAAAGTCATGCCGTGCAACCTATTTTGGAAGAGATTCAGCCACGGAAATGTTATCCCGATGAGAGTGCATATCAAGGGAAAACCAGTCAAGCCCTCCAAGTGACCCACCCCGGGCCAGGTAATCTACCAATGATCGCCCGAATAAGAATACTCTGTACTTCCGGGGCTACGGCATTCATGCCGCTTGACCCAGCCTTATGTAATCAAAAGCGGTTTGTTGCATTTACCATGGCCGCGAATTCACCGGATTGACGGGCTACCTGTGTGATGAAGCCAGTGGACGAGTGTGATGAGACGGAACAATCAAACCATTGCCAGTTGGTTGACTAGCAACGTAGTTTTTTGTCACAAGTCCGGTCGATATCTCAATCCATCTCCATAAACTCCTTATGAAACTGTAACGGTCAACAGATGAATTATGGAAAACATATGTTCGCCCATATGTCTGTCCTCATTTCATCACAAGCAACATGATAGCCAAGCAAACTGGCTGCTCGGATGACTGTACTGAATGTGTGTCCATTCTACGTTTGCATGCGCTCACTGATGATGTTATGAAAATGTACGCTAGACTGTCTGGTATTCTGAAAGACTGTTCTCTGTTCTCTGCAAGCCAACTGGTTCAATTGATGCTGCGTTTTCAGAGTGCTTCTCCTAATTAGGTGAAGTTCCGGTAGACGTTAAAGTTTGTGGGGTTTTCTCTGCTAACTTTAACTAACTTGGGTGCGATTCAACAAGATAGTCCACATTCTCGTTGAAAATCGAATAGTTCGCTGATGAAGATGTTCAAAATCGGATTCTTCGAGAATCACTTCTGTCACCGAGGCTCCAGCATTCACAATCAACCATAAAACTGCTCCACCGTTGTTCATAAGAAGTATCGCATCCGCATTTAGACCACGTTGACGGTAGTGACATCCTTGCTTCGGACACGGATGTACATTTCTGCCACTGGCCATCCAATAATCCTTCAAGTCGCATGCTTAAACTCTGTGTGAGTTAGTCGAATAACTGGCATGGTTGAAAGTTGTTACACAGTATAATGATAGTATAAAAAGCATAAAATCTAAGACCATTATTTATTCTGATATGACATCACACAATTACAAACTGGACAGAGGGCTCATCTTCTGTTTTCCCATAATGCAGTTACTCGTCATTTACTCCAAGATAGAATAGAATGCCTTTGAAACAACTGAAGGAAACCGATGGATGACTGGGCAGCAATAGTGCACCAAACCACATGCAACAACCATGGTGAAATTGCATTCAAGCGTGCAGTATACCTCAGGTGACAACCAACAGTAGTGACCGACTGACAGGAGATCAGGTCTGTTCGAATTATGCCGATCATCAGTTTGCCTGAAGACTCAGCCCAACATCCTGAATGAGAGCCCGAATTCACCCGTTGATTAGATTGTCAGTTAGCAAATTCGGTAGCTGAGTGATTGTGTCCGCATGCCAAACTGTGGGCTACAATTGTGGTCACAGTGATTAATCTATGTACTGAAGTCGTGGAATAAGCATATTCAAAGTGGACAGAGCACAAACAACCCGACATGCAACGTTCAGTTGCTTTGAACATATAAGTATAATACAGACAATGCCACAGTATACGTTGCTCGCTGGAATACAATAATGACAAGAATTTCACAGCTGATCAGATGAATCTCAAGTTTGACCGTCACGTTGAGTTGTGCGCTGTTTGTGAGATATGAACGACGGACAGACATGGATAGCCTGCAGTGGACTTAAAAATTCCCACCCCACCTTTGAGTTACTTATGAATAGTTTGGAAGATTTATGATTTTAGATGATACCCAGTTGTGAAAAGTCAGGGCTTCCGATGGGTTGCAACCAACGACCGATACAGCAAACGCCCGATCAGCTAAGCTACAAAGCCACGCTAGGATCTTGGAAGTTTCACATTTGAACCCTGCTACCTACCCGTCACACTCTCTCATATATAACCTATTAAATGATCCAGGGAATCGACTGTCCGGGCAAGATTTCTTAAGCAGCTCACGCCGGAGTCCTCCAAGGCCATTGATGAGAATATGGTGGATTCCACATGAACAAGCGGGTGACATAGTCCAAGTGTGAAATTTCCGAGCTCCTGGTGTGGTTTCGTAGCTCAGCTGGTAGAACGCCTACCGCAATAAGGTATGTTGTGTCTGTTGCTGTTTCGAATCCAGCCGAATCCCTAACTTGTCACAATTGCGTAACACCTAAAATCATCTTTGAATGTGGTACTGTTTTCTTGTCAACGAAGATCATATAAATTACGCAAAGTACATGAAGTGGTCAAAACATATTTGTTCCATCATCCATGGTGCTCTAACCAGACGGAAAAGGTGATGTGTTATTGTGAACACTACTCCTTTTTCTTGTCTATCTGCATATGCTAGACCTCCACCTCAGGCTAGAATGCATTGTAGGGCTGTCAGCTTGAATGCACAATGCTGTATTTCATTGTTTATGTTTATAACTGAGTTTTCACGTTGCGTTGTGCGTTCCCGCCGTTTATGTTTGATTCCAAAACTACTCCATCAGTCCACTAAAAGACCGTGTTTTTGGTTCGTTACTGTTTCGACGGATGTGTCTAATGAAAAGTTGGTTGAGGTAAGTCATTCGTGTCATCCCCCTAAGGCTAGATCAAAGCAGATTATCCCCATGGTATTGACGGTACTGCTCATGCCTGACCTCTTGCAAAAGCGAGTGAAGTTTGTCAGGGACCTCATTCTGAAGTCAAGACAACTCGGAATATCAAATCAAATAAGTCAGTTTCGTATGATAATATAGTTCATTTTAAAGAACGACAGAAAGACTTCAGTATATGCATCAAATTGGCCGCACACCTTCTTACTAACACCCGAGGTAAGAGAAAATGGAGTGCTGTGACATGAACATCGCGCACGTTGACCAGACCCCTACAATATTAATGAGCTGGCTTTGTTAATAAAATGACTGTCAGGGGTGGCAGTCCAGGTTTCCCCAACCCATGAACCTCTTGAAGTAGGGTGGCTCACAGCCGTCCAGCTCAAATGGCCAGATAAACTGAGAGAAGTTCACGTGACGTGCAACCGCTCAGTCACCCCAAGGCTTGTGAAAGATACCTCCCAGCACACAGCTCCATCTCTTCCAATTAACCCAATAATGTAACGTTAACAACAGTTACCTGTCCAGTCTGTGGGGACAATCGCGCTTTCAGTAACTGTGACGAATTCAGTGGACTCTCGTGAATTCGATAAGACACGATAAGACATGTCCTGACCACTGGTCACGTTATCGACCCAATGTGTGCATTCAGAATCTTATTACGTCACTCCAATCCAAGATTCTTGCGGTTTGCTGAGGCGGTCGCAATCAATCGACTGAAGCCGACCTTGTGTGTTCAGAAACAATTGCTCGTAAACTTGACCCTTCCCTGGACGTAGTGACCTTTCCTAAACCACCGATTGACTATCAACCCTGCTCCCTAACTGCTCGATATAAAAAACCCGTTTCATGTTATTGCAAATTTGGTACTGACGAGTCAATACGAAATGCTTGCATCTACCAGTTTTCGTGTTCTAACAGTTTTGTTCAAACTTCTGAAGGGAATGAACTGTTTCAAATTCGATGAGTCTGTTGCAGATGTATGAGACCTCGTCTACGTGTTCACGATCATTGAACAAAATTGGATGCCAGGGTACTAGCCGCCTACTCTCTAATTTGGCAGAGGATCCGGCACGTGCAAGTTGAGGATCAACTAGTGCTCTATAGCGTAAATTAATCTAAAGGATGACTCCTGTTAGAGTTGTTGACCTGACAGAGAAACTTCTGATTTCTATTCCTCGTGGACAGTGGTTTGTATATCACGTTGGTACGTGAGAAACAGACCGGTCGGCTCCCACTCACTAACGACCCTACCGAAGCTAGGTCACTACAATAACCGACTTACAAGTAATTATAGGGAAAACGGTTCCTCTCAAGATTCACTGGCTTGACGATGGAAACGAAGTATCAGTCGCTCGATTGCGGATGAATTTCGAACGAAAGCTTCTGAATTGCCACATTTAATCAGAGTCTATTTTGGTCGAGCGACCAGCGAAAAGGGTCACTTCACCCATCGGAACTGACATCTCCGAATAGCACTGGATGTTACATTTGAAAACTTAGGCGGCAGAAGCTAGGCTTATGCAGCCAGAACAACTTTAGGGTGAGCACTGCTTGGAATGCTTGGGTCTGATTAACGTAAGTTGGTCGCCATTAACCGCCAACAAAAAGTCGACTCATCCGTAAGTAAACCAATGCAGGCTGTGGAGTGCCTAGTTTACCGATACAAGAATTTCAAATATTCTAATCCAATGGAACACCAGTGTGAATTACTTAAAGCTGAAAGCAGTTGATGACGGAAAATTACGTTATTCCGTCGTTTTCGTGATATCCTGAATGACATGTGCTAAAAAGCGAATTAATTTCGGCAATAGGAAAATACTGTTTTGTCGTACAAAGAGGGACCCAACAAATACGTTTTATTGTCATCTAGGGTGTAGGATGGCAGTCGTAGGAGAGGCTTTCATCCAGCTACACCATTCAGTACACGGAAAGCTCGGGAGATTCACTCAGTACAGTGTATGGAAGCGGGCTTTTCAAGAATGTACTTTCTGATTTGTCCTCGAAGCCTACAGTACGCTTTGTGTAAGTTTGTGGACTTTCTAAGGTGGGTTGAGCAAGAACCAGAATTTAGGTTATGGCACCTTTCAGCGATTGGACACTGTGTAAAATGTTGGTAGAGCTGGTGTAGGCCTTCCGTGGACGCCAAAATTCTCTTCTACAAACCCGGCCTCACAGAGTCCCGTGAATGTTTGTTTACCCGCTCTCCTGTGCCGTTCCCATAGCCCACATCCAAAATGCTAATTCATACCTATTGCCACCCAGCTTATTGATTTTCAGTCACGCCATCGCACACACTGCTGTCTGTCACACATTCCCTCCCCCACTTCTGTAGACATGGCCTTCCCATCGGCCATCGTGACACCGTCATTGTGCAGTCGATCTGCTGACTGATTCGATCGCATTTTGCCTATCGGTTCTCTGTGTTTGCAATGATCATTGGACTCCTTTTGGTACCTGATGGGTAATTGTACTTTATCCCTCGAGTGTAAACAAATCGAGGTTTGCCTCACACAGGAAAACAAAATGTTTACAGTCATAATATCACGTGTCCGGCGATTGAATTAGTTTTTATATGTGACATCTTCGAGTAAACTTGGGTTGCTCAACGTGCATGGGAGGAATGCACACAATCTACAGTATTCCAGATACCAAGTACACCAGTACCGAGACCCCTTTTAGAGCGCACATGCTTTTTGCTTCCAGATAACTCTGCTGCCAAACGTAATTGTGTGACAATCTTGTCGTAAGTACTTTTGTATCAGACACGTTATCTATTTCAAGGAAGTAACATCTACGGTTTTGTGTGATAAACGGCTTGACATTCAAGGGTACCTTATAAATTGTATAATCCGATCAGCAAAATAAATCACCACGAAAAGTGCATTACTTCCGCATTGTGAACAATACGTCTGCTCATACAAAGATCGGACAACATGTATGTGATTGACAGAATGCAAATTTAATATCCAGACATTCCAGTACGTTCAGTGTCCACAGAATAAACCGTTATTCGATGTGGCACTAAGTTATCCATGTTGCTATATGATTGTAAATAGAAACCTTATGAGATTTCTCCTTTCAACGGATGTGAAGTGTGAGCCGGCCTTTGTTGTTCTGATACCCTTAAAACTCGTGGACTAAATATGGGGCAACATAGAGACATCGGGGCCAGCGGTCTTCCGAAGTAGGGGTTCCAACAACCGTTCGGTAAAAAAGAATCAACACAAACAAGCATGGACCAAAGTTCCAGCGAACAATGCACACGAACTGAACTGGCGTCAACAACACGGCAGCACACTGTTGCGCCATTCAGTGTGCGCCCCCCCCCCCGATTTCGATTGTGCCTTCCACTGGCAATTGGAATTTTCACGTTCCACAAGTTCACGCAGTGGATGGGCTTAAGCGAATTGTTGACATCGCACGAGCTGACTAATTAACAAACGCGGTTTAGCTTTCGAGATAGGTCCAGTCTGAAAACAGAGAGAGATAGAGAAAGTATGTGTTACTGGAAGGTAGTCCAAATGCTTAATACCCCTTAATCAAACAACTGAGCGAGAACAAATCAATAAAATTAGTCTTTTCTAGAATGTTCGTACTCTTTTAGCTTTAACAATTGCCTGTTCTGAATTCTGTTTGTTTTCTCTAAGGTTCCAGTATATCATGTGGCAATTCACAAGTCAGATTTTGAGGAAACATACTGAACTCTCTCCAAGATTCGTTCAAAATTACAACTTTTTGTGCACAGTTTTTATTACCGTCCTGCTTGGTGACATCTATATCATTTTCCTGATTATTGAGTAACTTCTCTGTGCATTAAATATTATTGTCTAAAACGTAGAACAGTGTCATACTGATTTAGTGTTTTTTACCTGACTTGGCAAGGAAACATTCGATGGTTTTTGAAATGAGGCGACTCAACCATGAATCGTTTGACGGCCCAGTTCATGTTCATTGTTCATAAAAGTCTTTTTCGGGAGGTCTGGGAAACCAATAAGTTCACAGTGCGGTGTACCGGCAGGATTCACACTAGGGTTTTAATGTTAACAATTGTAGACGTTCGGCGCTACTAACTGATCAATTTGCAAATAACTTGCTCCATCGTTTACCGACGTGTTCGCTCAGATTCAGGTAAGTATTTTCTGGGCTCTGCTAAATCCAAACGTGGGCGGCTTCATATGGGAATTCAGCATTCCAACTGGAATTATTTATCTAACCATTGTCATTCAGATAGATGTGCCTTCAAGTATTCTATGCAGTTTGTTAGCACTCAGTTTTTTGAAAATATCGACAGGCACTCAAGAACACACCAGCTTTGACAGAAACAAGTTGATAATGTCCCCTAGAAGTATGTTGACCAGTAGATGAATTTCCTTCAGTTATTTGAACGATTTTCCTCAATAAACGTCCCCATGTGCGCCAAAACTAATACGAGAGAAAGGTTCATTTGCAAATATCCTTTGATGTTCAGTGTACAAGTATTCACACAAGCTAAGTGAGTTCTCCAAATAGCTCATTCCTCCTAATAGGCACAGATCGGACTGTACGAATGCTGACACTCAACCAGTCTTATTGGTTGAGACATAACGGTATGATGCCTGACATATAGATCTCGCGATAGTTGCAATTATGATAGTTACGAACAGATAGGAGAAATCTTGGTGACCAGAACTTGCCGTACCAAAATTTTATCCAAGTATGACTTATGATTTCAGTTCCAGTTTTAAGTTTTTGAAAGACGCAATCTGAAACCAGACTGCTTGGAGCAGTGAGATTCGAACGGGATTCCGAACGGTCAGTAAGCGACCGTTGAGCAACCGAAAATTCAAGCTAACAGTACGCAAAGGAACTATGGCTGCCATGTATCTTGACAACGTTACGATGAATGCTTCCGTGGGTGCGTTGGCTATTTCAGAATCGTAAGTTATCGACGCAATTTTAGCACATTGTCAACAAAGAGGTGACCAGTAAGTTAGGTACAACTAAGCCGTCAATCTAGAGGAGTCAAATTTCGTATTCTGGCCACCGCGGAAGCGATCGGAATTCGGTTGCGCAATCCACAGTTGTGCGCTCAGAAGAAATTTGTTCAGACCCTACGGTTACCATGGCCCCCCCCTTACCCACTTGACAACTCCGGAGGTCAATTTTGTTACCTAATTGTCGTCCAATTCACAACCGTTTGATGTAGTTATGTGACTAATTGCTCTTGATTTCTTCTCGCTTGACAACCATGATGGTATAAAATGTTATGTAATTGGCCCGATGATGAATAACCGAAAACACCAAAATCACCTTTGTCTTCTAATGAACTCATGGGCCTATTAGAATCGTTTAAGTTAGGTTAGTTGCTTATAATTGGTTTGTTGTCCCTGGTTATATTCTATTCTGGTGATGCACTCCATGATAAAGCATTTACTCGATTTTTCAGTTCACATGTGAAGTTATTGATTGACACCCTAAACCACTGTGGGGAAGTACTGATGCGTACACCTGAACTAAATTGCTTTTTACACTTCAATCTCAACAGTTACTTTCTCATATTGGACCGAGCCACTAGAATGTCTTTGTTTTTAGTTTCTGGGAGAAAAGTTCTTCATTTTCATACTAGCTAATCGTCTGATTAACCAACATTGGCTGACTGAATCACAAAGGCCTATACTCACACTCTCCCTAGTCGCATTTCTTCGAGTTTAAATTAGATAGTGGACGTCTAAGTGGTACCGCACCGGTAGCGTGAAGACTGCTTATGTTGACGGTAAAGAGTAGCCTACTTTCCGCTCCGGTCACCATGACAGCCGTAGTGTACAGTTTGTAAAAGTTGGTGTTTCACATCATATGAACATGTACTAACACTTCGCGTGCAAATGAAATTCCACTAGTGGACTTAACACAACAAGTATTTTGGTGCGATCTGATTTGCTACGTGTCTTGATCTAGATGTTAGATCATTTGTAGATCTTTTATGAAATCAACTCTTCCGAGTGCAGTGCCAGCTGGTTAGAAATTTGGAGCAACAATCCAGTCATGTGATTACCGACCACCGTTGCACTGCCAAGGTGATGGTAGTGAGTTAGTAATATCAGCATACAAAGTCAGTAATCACTCCACACGCATCAGCGCTTAACACTAACAAACGTATGACGTGACCTGGGTGAACGAAGCCTGTGTGGCTCGTTGCGGATTGTTTGATGGATCGCATCCCTGAATTTGTTTTGATCACTTGTGGCATGGGTATGTTGGTATGGGGCATAGAAGGTGGGCTCAGCCTAAGCTCTGTCGAAACATTTAGACAGAAACCTCAAGAACACAGCTTTTTTGGTAAAACTGTCGCCAAAGGGCCGATCCATTCCAATGTCGCTATCGGACTGGGTTGAACAAGTACACAAGTATTCTCATAAGTGAATGGATTAAGCGGACACAAATGGCTGTTCTTGCATGTCCATCTGGATACTCATACTCTACAGTCAGGCAAGCGTTACTTGTTCAGGCGACCACGTCAGCCAAGCTTATCAGTTTGATCTCATGAGAGAGAACAGGGCAAGGGACCATAAAGAATACCGACGAGTATTCCACGGGACGAACTGTTTTCACCCAAACTTCGCCCTCGACTAAAAGTTTTGAAAAATTAGCTGTTAAGTGAGCTCAAACCAATCATCAAAATTGTTGGACTGGAAGGGAATCTATTTGTCTAAACGACGACTCTGTTTCGTTTTCGTGCTTACTAATCCCGATGGTAGACGATGATTCCGCTCCATGCGTATCCGGCGACAAAAAGCCTTAGCTGTGCCCAGGACGGTCCTTAATCAATAAAAGGACAAGCCACAGGGAAGAACACCAGACATTCCTCATGAAGTTAGGACATTAATTCAACAACACTCAGAGAGTGTATACAGTTGCAGGTGTGAGAATCGGTTCCATGGTCTACAAGCTGTTGAATCAACTAGTTGGAAAGCTGGCGTCAGAAATTCTGATGAGAGTTTTAACCACCTAGACTTCATGATCCGCTGCTGATCAGGCAGTATTTGCTAATTCGTACGGAATATAGTACATCGCGTCAATAAAACCAGTACGGCTCGATGGTATCGAAATAATTTCGACATTCAAGGCTGCACGATAGTCAGGAACACACTACCGCAAATAAGGGTTTCTTGTTCTGGCGTAACTGTACGTCGCCGAGCGGTGATTACAAAGTGAACCGTGTGCAATCTAGTGGCACTGATTGTTACCGGTATCCACACCAAACTTCGAATGATTATCACTCAGGAACATTCAAATTAGTTAGATGCAATTTATCTGACCTTAAAATCAGCAACATGCTCAGTGTTCATCTCAAGCTGGCCATACAATCCACACTGGTTGTACCACGTAAACAGTAGCCGTGCCTTCACTCATGTACCAACAAGGATGGCTGGCTAGAAAGTCTATCTGAATGCGAACGCTGCGATCAAATGTGAGTGATGGTCAACTTGAAAATAAACCAAATCCCCGACTACTCATCAGTAATCCAAAATATCGCCTNTATGCAGTCAACTGTGTCATGTTCTGTTGTCCGCGTGACAAAGCAGGTCAAACCTAGTAGAACGGGCAGGCCGAGCACACTGCGCTTCAGAAATCTCTAACCTGCGCACTACAGGTTCATGATTTTCGCTCCACTGGATTCATTCCACTGACATGACGCACACTGAGCTGCCTTCCGAGAATGAAATTCGGACCAACTTTTTAAGGTTGCCTCCTTGCAGTCATCATCTAAATAAGTTTCTGATGTGCAACTGCCTACGTTTCATATTACCGCCCTTGAATGACTCGATACGCAGCTGACTATTCTGGAATAAAACAAGTTGGTTTACTTGCCCAGTTGCTACTGAACAATGAGAGTAGGACGATTCAACTAACTAAAAAGACAGTAAGAAGATATACATTGCGAGATGCAAGCATTCTGTTTATTCTCATCAGTCGGTTAAATAAAACATTCGGTTATGTAAGTTAAGCGCGTAGCGTCAAAACAATGAAATGAACGAACTTCATTTAATTGCAATCAGGTTTCACTGCCATGGAAGAGGTACTGACGCAATCAATTTCGTTGCCGTGACAGTGAAACCTGATTGCAACTAAATGAAGTTCGTTCATTTCATTGTTTTGACGCTACGAGCTTAAACTACATAACCGAATGTTTTGTGTAACCGACTGATGAGAATAAACGAAATGTTTGCATCTCGCTATGTGTATGTCTTCTTGCTGTCCTGATGAACTGGCTGAAGGGAACTCAGTGTTTCAACTATCCAAAAAGAATTAGGCAGCATCGTACAGCCTGTTGAAGAACTGGCCGTCGCTCGTGTACCAGACAAGTAGAACACAGTTAACCCAGAATAAGCACCGAGGATGCGCGAAAACCCGCCTCATATAATGGCCGAGAAGCCAGTAATACAGTTAGCTAATTTATAACTGTATGCGGAGTAGAACATTTGCGATTCGGTAAAAAAAAGCCGCTAATCAAACCTCTCCGTTCATTTCTTTCGAACCAACCCAACTTTCGGTCAAAAACTGATTAGGTCCAGCAACTTCCCACCTAAGTTTATCCCTCACTCTTCTTCAAAGAAATCGCATCGTAATTTTTTCGTCAAATTGTGTAGATTGTTGTTCGAATTACGTCAACATCTCCATCATCAAACTGCACAAAACAACCAGGAACATAAAACACGGAACTACACGATCCCTGGTGAATCTCATTTTTAATCGATCATCCAACTGTGCACAACGTGAATTGAGTGCCTAAATAAGTAAATCTATCCACCAAAAAGTTACAAGAAAGTTGTTTTGGAATATCGCCCATTAATTAACTAACCACAGGTCACCACATTTGATATACAGTTTCACAATAGAGAACAAGGAACGGCGTTGGCAATAGTCGTTGATTCCGTTTTGCTGAGTAGTATCATAACCATAAATCAGCACATATGCACTCAAATGCACACGAAAATTGTATAAGATCTATACGTGTCCTACCCTTCGCTGTCACAAAACAGAGTTTCATGTGGTGATTTTCTTTTCTGGTGCACATCAGTATTTCGGGAAGATGAAAAATAAGGCAGATATTTTACTATTTACGTCAGGGTAAACTTCAATCAAGACTTAGTTACTATCAATCTCACTTCTGGTCAGTGGGTACGAGTCTGAGCTTAAACGTGGCGCATCCTACGGAAGTGAAACGTGACTGCTGAATCATATTGGTGTGTTATCAGAATTTGACAGCAGGTACGCTGTTTCTATGGATTGCAATAGCAAGCAGTTGGTTTACCACATATAGTCCTCTCCGCTTCCTTTCAGGCCCTTGAACACACGAGTTATCCATGTCCGTTCAACTAAATGGGGAAGATGTCCAACCCGATCCCGAGGTAAGCAGTCATTGAAGATGAGACTACTTTTGGTTGGTGGTTTATTTCCCGATATTGGTGTCCGTGTTGTGTTACTACACGTTTCTGGTCGACTTGTAGCTTTTTCTCTCTTCTGAGACAGAACTTATCGTACCTCGATTGTGAACGTTAGACATTGCGTGTGTTGTCATCTGTGATTGGCTCAGTGAAATATAACCAACCGTTTGAGTGATCCGCTGTTTTATACGTATTAGAATGTGATATGGGACGCAAACAGAACGGAAGGGAATTCGCAGAAATTAAAGTCATTCAAACGCCTAATTCCGAGTACTTTTGGGACAGATTACAATCGTTACGTTCAGAAGACTTTAAGAAGTGGGCGAATGTAACTACCATGAAGAGCAAAATGAAAGATAAACACCAAACATTTCCAGACAGACAGTCATTAATGTCTGCTTTAATGAAAAAAGATCTAAATATGTATAAAAATAGTGAAATGCGGTTTTTGCAGACAACTACGATGTCTTCTAATCAATAATCCGCATATGTTGAGTAAAATATCAAATTAACTATACTTACAGAATCACTAATCACACCTGACTGTGCCTTGCTTAGCACCAAGGGTCCACTATAAGTCAGGATTAAATACGGTGTCTCGGAAATAAAACCGGGGTTAACAGAGACATGTTATACGAAAAAGCTGTGACTGCACAGTTGTTAACAGTCACCATGGAGCAGAATATCAGGGTATGCTCATTTTTATATATCACGTGGTAGTGGTGAGTTTCTAATACTCAACACAACACTAATGTCCCATTACTTAGAAGAAGTTTGACCTCTCCTAGCATCATGAGGAATGCTGATCTTGTACTGCAGTGTATCAAAGTTGTGTTGCTTGTTGATAGTGTGACAGACCAGACAATTTAGACGGGACCTAGTTGCAAAAATTCTGGGTTTCGTTTAGATTCGAACCAGCGACAAAAACAGCATGCTTATGTTCAACGAGCGTTCTCTCAACTGAGCCACGTAGACGCATCAGAAGTTTGACTGGTACAGCCCTTGCCAGACTGGAACACAGTGTTCTTGTTGCTGGTTAGAATCCAGTCTGAGCCCAAATTTTTCGTAGTTGGGCCTTATACAAATTTTCTATACTTGCAATTAACATCTCGACTGGTGTGTTATCAATTGTGACAATTAGTATCGCGTCACCGCACTGCAAAACTTGTTGTTGGGGTTCACAGGGTACACGACAACCACGAAACTCATAGTTTGCTTCCAATAAATTCTGGCCAACAGTTACTAATAAGTTGACGTCGGATCGAGTAGGGAAATGCAGTCGAATGAGTACAACTAAAGACCATGACCAAGCGTGCATGCCGAAAACGCTTATCTTTCAGACTCACATTTCTTGTTTGTAAATTCGTCGAGTAACACTAATGTAGGGGCTTACTCTTGGCGGAATCTGGTAAGTCGTCACCGGTGTCGATTAAAGTGAGTAGTCCTTAATTAACTGTGCAATGACCTGCCACATTAATTACTTCGGAAAAAACAATCTCGGGTTTTTAACCTGAAAATACCTGGTTGGGGATGAACTTCGAAATGACCTTACAGGACAGAGTATACTGACACCCGTCTCCTAAGAGTTAGATATCCACATACAGACAACTAACATGTAAGACTACCGATGCAGCAACAAATACTGTCAAAATGCCATCTTTTAAACGGTAATCGATGCACAGAAATTTTCTTGACTTCGCATAGACTGAACAATGAACATCAAAAGCGATTCCTTAAATAAATGTGACTGTAGAGACCAGTAAACATTAAGCATAAGAATGCTCAGTATTATTTAAATCAGCCGGAACCTTGTGTATCATGGATACAACTGTGAGTATATATGAACTTCATCTGAAAAATAGAATTCGCGTTGGATGGGTTTGTGACCACGGAGAGTGGGTTACAACACAGCCCTTTAATTTGGCAAAGTGATTTGTCACAAACAACCAGATGAGTTTACTGTTCAATTTGGATGATCAGTAGAGTGCTAATTTTCATACCAACACAAAATCAAATGATCATTTTTCAGCAGAACATTGTCCCAGCACATAAGTTTTATACTATATTATTGCAGCGTATTCCAAAACGAATACACATGTACGCACATCTGGAATGAAACCACTCAGTAAGTCTTCACTTATAGCAAGGTCCACGGCTCCTACCTGAAATCAACGGACACCTTAGATTGAAAAATGAATGGATTCGAACTCACTGTTGTCAACACAGTTGTTTCACTAGTAAATGGTCTGGAGCTGGAAGTTCTGATAGTACCCAGGTTGTGCACTACAGATTGGTTGTAAACAGTGTAAAAGTCACATCTGGTAAGTTTTCTGTGAACTGGCTGCTCAGAAATTTTATTCTAATTCGGAAGTAACAATCTCAGCCTATATGAACCAAATCCCCAACTATTTCATTATAGTGACAGGCGTTAATTAAGCACTTAGGTTTTCATATTTGGTAAAAATGTGACTTTCCAACCAAAATTCATCAAGTTCTTTTGACTCCTATATGTACGCCGTAAAAACGGTTTTAGCCGTATTCCCACCAACGTCGATTGCTGCGCAAAAATTGACGGTTTCACGTCGGTTTTATTCGATTTCGCATTGTTTTGACAGCCAGGGAATATTTGACAGTCCTATGTGGGTTTGTGTGTGGGATACAACCAAATCTGGATTCGTTTGAAGACAATGAAGGAAAATGTGCACAACTCCCAACGTGTTCGTCGATGCGAGCAACGAAGAAACACAAGAATCTGATTGGTAGCTTTGGTAATAATCAATTGTTTGGATAAAGTAATCGATCAGAAGACGTAAACTGCAATGAGAATTCGTTTCCCACATCATTGTAATCATAAATTTGCGGCTGTCTTGCAAAATAAGAGGAATCTTATATAAAATGGATAAGATGCAGATCGATCTGAAGAGCACATAGTACTGACAGTCAGACTAGTGGTGAGCAACCATTTAGAGGTAGTTACTCTTGAGATTATTGTTATGGCTACTGTATGTCAACGAACAAGTTTCCACACTACTTCAGAATAAAAGTAATGTCTTCTATATCAAAGGTCTCTTGAAGTAGACCAGATCCCCTTAGGTCGAATGGAACACTAATCGTTTCAAGGTTGATGATACCGTTTACTGATTCGTTTTGAGATTTCGTTTAATTGAACATAGATTCCAAGCACTTTCGTGCTGCCAGTCTGTGAGTGGTCATCGACCAGCCGAATTTTGTTCGTTCTTGTCAACACCAACAGGCCCAGACGTAAATGTCCACACACACACATTTGACAGATAATTTTGTCACGAGGACCGAAACAAAAATGAACATACACGTAAACGTCACTACACAGGGCTAGCGCTGCACCACTTGCGGTTCTATTCACATACTCTATATCTGATGCAAATATGCACGCATTCGGTGCCTATGACTGTCATATTTTCAGTCCACAGTTTGTTGTGTGGTAATACAACTGTTGTTGACACGTCGTCTCTTAACTCGTAGTTATCTACGTGGTATATTCTCATAATTTGAACCAGCCCGAGCCATTCAATTTGTTAGTGTGGGCGCACACGCCCACTGGGTACGTTTTTCTGCGCAGAATGACCGATTGAACTGATCAGCACGCGTAGAGATACCGAATCAAAGATGGATGCGTAAACACGTCAACATGCTTCTACTGTCAGTTAGCAGCTATAATTCTAAAGGTTGCACCCACAACTTCTGACCTATCTAACGAGTCAGACATAATCGATGGTTCCGAAACTACCACCAAGTCCATAGTCAAATGATACAGATTACAGTTCTCGACCGTACTAGATCTGTCGGATCTTACAGTAGAATCTATGAACACAAACATGACAAATAAACTGTACGAACCAAAATATGTGCTTCTCATTCTGTGCGTCCGTCGGACTAACGATAGTTTCGAGTAGCAAATGATTGTCAATCTAACTGGATGCGAATAATTAATACACTTTAGTACTAGAACAAATGTGAACAGGCTGAAGGTGACATGGAAGGATTAGAGGCAGAGTAGTGTATCGCTTTCAACGAAAACTGTCACACAATTTATTGACGGATCAAGCTGCTGACGGTAATCATACAAGACAGCATCTTTGGTCAGGCAACTCGAAAGCCTAATCAATGCTGGTGTGCTTGTTCTGACTTATCAAACCGAACATGTAAAGCTGAACACACACACCAAACTTTTAAGTAATGCTGAATAAAACTTAAGTGTAATAATTGTTACCGAATATAAACGAGTGCAATACGTCAAACATATGTCTATGCGAGCACTGTCCCTCGAAGTGTATCAAATATATGGTCAATGAAAGTCCGCAAATCAGTGGCACCAGTACAACCAATAGATTACAGACACATGCGTTGTATACCATAAAGATCGTACACAATATGTGTGCTGTATGACTTAGTATAACAGAAAAACAAATCGGGAATGCATATGACAGATAGATTTAGGCAGGTATTGCTGGTCTGTCGAACCTCATCTGCACCACAGTAATCGATCGGTTGATTGACCATCGAACGATTGGAAACAGATTGACGCAACTCAAGCAGATAAGACCAAAATTATGGACACTTGTTTACAATGAGAGGGCGAACAAGATGTTTGTAAACTCGACTATTAATCTGAAATAGTTCCCTTCAAAATATTTGACAAAATTCATTGGGAGCAGAACCGTAAGAACAGTCAAAACCCATTGGTTGTAATGGTATCCGAAAGCATGCAAACAACAGTTGATGAACAAGGTTAGTTTGCTCTGTTCCATCATCAGTCTAATTCCCGAACGAGTAGCTGCTAAACGGCAATTTTTTTTATCAATGAAATGAAATGCCTGTTAGCTAACCATTACACATTCTCTATCGAAAATTTTGATTTTCATTGACTGCTGACCCGAGAAGATCAAATATCCGGTCGAACCCCTGCTGAACGCGAAGGTAAAGTCGCGGAATCGAACACCAATGGATCCAGCAATTGTTAACATTCAGATTACAAACATTTTAGATTGATTTCTTGTCAATGAGTAGACCGTCCGGAAAGCACCCTTCTTATCGGCAAATCAAGTACGGTCAGCCAAATGAACAACGCCAGCACTGGAAATCGTCTTGATCACAGCACTGTTCAAACAGGCAGAGTAATGTGCACGCTCTCTCTATATATATCGAACAAATGAGTTCACACAAAGCTGGTTGTAAAACACGGAATTCTACCAATCCGTTACATGACAATGGAGACTGAGTGGAAGTTCATGCACATTTGGTGTGACTGACTGTTGGAGATTTCTTATGGTACCTTTGGTTATAAGATCTCCTTTAGGAGGGAGATTCGAAGTGTATGTTTCTTGTTCACAGAGGTTGACTGAGATTCCAGCTTGACTATCTGCATTGTCTTTCAAATAAAACTCTTGTAGAAATTCTAACTCAGCATTCAACGTGTTTGTGGTGCAGACCCCTAACACTCAACCCATCAGAATTCACACGAGGTTTCATTTGTGAATTAGCGGAAGGGAACTGTCAAAGTATACACACCAACTAACCCAACTCTGTGTCCTGTACACCGTTTTTGTGATCAACCATCGTTAAGCCAAGCTAACATTCGGAAGTTTCAGTGGACCTTTGCTACCTGCTTCATTGGTAAAGTTACTGCCGTGATAAGCTGAGTTAAAAACTTGCAGTAATGTTCGTGTTGAGGTCCTCTTAGGTACGTAGCGTTTATAATGTATACGTTCTTTCACGATTAGTTTTCAGTTTGCTTGCAAAACATCAGTTCAACTTCAACTCGGCTGGCTGATGAACGGAAACTCAGCGCTAATTGTGAACAGCATCAGTACCTCTCTCATTTGCTCCGAAGACCGTAGTTGTAACTTCAACGTCGACGCTGTTAAGCAAACTGGCAAGTCGTTTTGGCCAGAGAATGAGTGAAGGATTTGCGTGTATACGAAAGAGGCCTCAAAGACAGACTGTTCCTGTTCGTTTGGGACAAACGGTTCAGCCCAAGGATTATCATTCCAGTGTGGTGGATGTCAGAAATTGATTGTCAATAACCTCTGTTTGATTCTATGCAAGATTTAAAAAATCCTTGTAATATGGTTGACCTTTATTCACCCTCCGTTTTTCCTTTAATGGGTTTCGAGCTTTCAGCTCGTTTGTGATTCAGCTGGGCAATATGAACAATTTGGTTTACTAAAACTGTCGGTTAGAACTGTTCAATGGGATGAACCGTGTGAAGCCGCGCTCAAGATCTCCAAGTGATCGTGAACGATATGTTCAAAACCTTCCCCCCATTTAGTCTGAACAAAATTTTGCTCGGATTACTCTCAATGAGGTCTACATTTGATGTCCACGTTGCACGAATCGTCAGCTCAATTTTGCAATTCAATTTGAGAATTTGTACGATCAGTTCTCTGCACTCAGTTCTGAAAGAATTAAGGTGGAAATTAAAATCAGCTAAATTATGCCAACAGTATGTGAAATTTACACCGCAAGCCAAAAAGCCTTTTGAAAAGCAACATCTCGTATTAAACCACTTAAGAGTAAAAACCAGCTTATCGCGACCTTTCATCAACCACGGTTATTTTGTTGTAATTCGATCGGTGTCGAAACAGAAGAAATCTTGTTGGTACTGCATCACGTCTGTGTTTCAAGGGGAAATAGACGGTGAACAGAGAACCTTCATCTTGCGTGAGATCTGAGAACACCGGGTTCCTTCTTTTGGTAGAGAACAACAACTATATATAGAAACAAGTATTCTGTTTGATTATAATAGGAGACGTGAGCAAGGTATGTGGATTGATTGATATCAACAAAACTGAACATCACTATTCACGATACAGGTGAACTCAACGACTTCTCGCCATCTTAATTCACATTGTATTGATTTGCTATCCGGACCCCATGTAGGTTTATGTCTTGTGAATGAGAATTACTGGAAAACTGTCTTGTGCTGTCCGTGTCCCTGTGTTCTATGAAGTCTACTCACTTGACTAACCTTTGTGAGATACATGTTGCTTCATTTTGCTGAAAAACTGTGTGTGTGAGGCGAACGCTCAGACGTTTACGATGCAGTTTTCTTACACCCATCTCCACCAATTTGATCTTATATTGCATGAGTCATCTTGTGCATGAATAATTGCATGAATATGACACAGTGACTGAGATAATCTCAGAGAGCAAGTCTTGGTCCTTTTCTATCCATGTTCCATATTTGATGTAAGAAAGTTTGGTGGAATTCTTTTTACCCACTTACGTCCGTTCACCAGCTAGTGGAACGCTGGCATGTCCATGGAACCCACCGGTTGTAGAGTGAAGGATAATGACTTTTGTCAGTTAAGTGCCCATACGTAACCTGAATGTTATCTCAATTGAAAGCGTGACTTATGATTTCCAACCTGCATGAGAAATCTTGAACATGAAGGTCACGATTCAAGTTCGCAAGTTAGTTACTGTAAGCATTCTGAACTGTTCCCATGAGTGTTTCGTGAATTAACGCCCAGATGTAGCACTTCAATCATATACATTGTAGGAGAAGTCGAACGCTGCGTCGCACAAGTTCACGACAAAATTACCAGCGTCGATCTTGACAAGGATGTGTAGCAGTGTTGAGTTCTGGAAAGAATCTGGGTAAAGGTTAGTATAGTTTGCTATCCGTAAGTATTTCCGATCGGGGTGAAAATTGCTTAACGGTACGTAGGCCTCCATTCTCAAAATATGCTGTTTTTTATACGAACACTTGGTCACAGTTACTACCAGCGTACTGGTGAACAGCCGTTTCGATTGTTTTGGGTTTGAACAGCACTACTTACGTCAAGGAATCAAACTGACGACCGGGACTAGGCTTCGGATTGCAGCCCAGACACTTGTCCACCGGACAACGGGGTAATGGCACTGGGTCACTGGCGATGCAAGCGGGGTTCAGCCTGAAGGAAAATTAACGCACAAAAGCCAAGGATTGTAATACCGGCCTATTAACAAACAGAGTTTAGTGTGCAATTATCGGCAAGGTTGGTATACCCGATGATTGTTGAGGGTTACAAGTCTTGTGTAAAGTCTTTAAGCTTTGGAAAAAAATAATTTCTCTTCAAGGTTCATCTTTAAGATTCAGAAAAGCGAATGCGTGAAAATTTTGTAGTTGAACATAATAGGTAAGATTGTGATAAAATTCACCGAACCCTAACTAAAGTAGTCATAGGCCTACACAATATGAATGAGAATGTATTTTAGTCTGGTAGGTGCCGATTACAGATTTTCACCTATAGCCAAAACGAGTTGCACCGTACAAAAGGCCTGCACAGTTTGTGCCGATTGAATTGGGTTTGGTCTAACACCCACCCATCTAACTAGCTCAGTCATCGAAATCAGTGGAAGTTTACAAGCTTACATTGTTCCCGTACACATGACCATCTGTTTGACAGGTGTAGAACTGTGTACATTACACGGGGAACACAAAACAACAACGAGACAACGAAGGGTTTCTGTATCAAAAATGGTATGGATCACACAGGCATGCACGAGAACAATGTGTGGGTAATTGGATTGTACAAACAGAAATATGACTCAGACAAGGCAGTCAAGCACGGAGCGAACGAAATTCAGTAAGCAATTACTTACTAGGATTCTTGATATCTGTCCAACACCGTTACATATTTGTCCTAATGACCAGACTGATTCGAGACTCTGACGAACCTTACAAAGTTTCAGCTGCAGTACTTCGATTGTCATTGAAGTTTTGTACCTACTAATATCCTCTGTTTAACTTAATTCCACATTTAAGAGCATCAGGTTCTGTCGTCTTCAGAAGGTCATTGTCAGTGTCATGTTTATCTGGGCTGCCGCTTTTCAGAAAATTGCAATCACCAAACTTCTTCTTGTACTCGATCTGACTCTACAAACTTCGTTCAGCTAAACTCAAACATTTATTTATTAATTGTTCCACCAATTCCCCTTCCGCTTTCACGTCACCTGCCAAACTAGTTTGTGTATGCAGGTCTGGAACACTCTTACTTATTCGGTGACCCATTGAGCTTGAAACGCTGAGGATTAAACTGTAAGCATTGAACAGCCTGTGCAGAATCAACGCGTCGTGTAAACTATTGTGTGACTTGGAAGATGGCCTGCTCTGACCACAGGCTGGTTGAAACAAGCTATTGTTATTCATGGGACTCATGTGATACATACACAACATTATTACTGATAGCAGTCAAACGCTGTCGGATATCAGTGGCACATGCGACGTCGTAAATTGTAACACTATCGGAGGATAACGAATCTGTCTGTCCAATCCTGATGTCACACGCTGAACCACCGTTGGGTTGGTCTGCTGCCATACTGTCTATTGTGTGGGGGTTTGAATAGGCGGTGAATCGAATAGGTCTTCATCATACTAGGATTTAGCGTTCAGTTTTTCATCAATACTGGTATTGTCAGTCTTACTAATATGGTGCTGTATACGCAGAACTTCAGATATTTCCATGCTTCCAGCCTTCTAACTCACAGCACAGACAAAGAAGGTGTTTCCTCTACGTGGACGAGAAGGTGTTTCAAACATTTTGCAGGATTCATTTAAGAACGTTATTTGGGCATACTCATTAAACCAAGTATAAGGGGTTGAAAAAGAGCGTAATCGTTGTTGTGCGCGTACAGTGCGCAATGGTCAAGCTAGTCATAGGCTTAAAAATTGTCGCAGATGAGACCTGGTTTGAAACCTCCGATCTGTAACGGTTTGAATTCTGATGAATTCCGTACAATTTAATTCACACACAATTCTTCTTTGAAGTGCGTCTTGTAGAACGGTTCACCATCGTAGCGAATGATGAAAGCAAAGGAGAATAGGTCAGGAGGCTTTATAGGCTCCGTCCCCGGACCTCTCTCAGACAACAGTTCTCTTTTAATGGAGTTAATGAGAGCTGGAACAGTGTTCCTTGTGAGGTCAGTATCTGTACTTTTGGGAATCACTTCAAAACATTATAAAATTATCATTTGCCTGAAACATAGTTAGACTGATAATCTTACTCTGTTCTCGGTACCTGCTGTAATTCTCGGGAGTGGTGCATAACTTTGTGTTTTACTGATGATTTCCAGGTCAACAGACGCTCACCTAATGCCGAATCAGGGTCTGATAGACTTGTTCTGACCGAAAGCCAAAATGGATCATAGGACGAGTTAAATACAAGACCAGAATTTGGTGAACACAAGTAGTTAAAACAATTTTGAGAGTTTCGAAGAACTCAATTTACCTTCACTGCTCTACATCCAAATTGGATCATATTACATCTCTCATTCCTCACACAACTAGGTAGATAAGCAATTTTTTGTGTTATGTACGCAACATTTAGCAGATTTCCCGATTTCCGATCTGTCCTTATGAACATAAACCATTGTAAAACATTGATTATCCAATATCAACATGTACAGTTGTTATTAAATCGATTGTGTCGGCGTTTTTCGTTTATCCAGCATAAATTATTTCAAGGTGTGTATAACACCCCATGTTGATTGTCAATTATTTCAGTTCGGCACAGTTTCTAACTTAAGTACCATTTGTCCTATCAAAGTGAATTTCATTTGAATGTCCGAAATCTATCAACACGTCATCTGCGGCGTTGTACACACAGTAGATAAGACATATGTGCGGGAGAACTAAAATGAAAACACTTCACCCAAGAGATACCAAAAGACGTTACGTTCGAATAGATACTAAGGGTTTTCGCAAACACACGTTTGGGTGTCACTCAAAATTGATCAGAAAGTTCGCATTTGGAAAGCAATTCAACCAGTTCTTGCCGAAAAATGAGCACCGAAAATGTGTTGGAAATATTGACGTTTATCGATATCAGAGATTCTTGTCACGACTGTGATTTGGTCCGTACCCCCTTGATTCTGATGAGACAACTGTGTTGATCACTCCTTAATCAACCGCGTATTAGGTGTGATCAAATTCTAATGTAACTGCTCAACCGCGCTCGGAAATGAGTAGCTAGTTAATATTGACAGTCTTCTTGACAAAAATCCAAGGGTAATGTGGGTAATGTGGAACTTGATGAAATTAAATACAAACCGGTTTACTTAAAACGGAGAAGAAACGTGGTCTAGTGAAGTAAAACAAACCAACCAACCGTCAAACCAAAACGCAAAGGAAAGCTTCAGCTGTTTAACATGCATATCAGCCAGCCGTATCCGTAAAATCTTGTGATACATCGGAAAATCATCACGTGGTGAACCTCACTCGAAAAGTCCAGGTTGCTGCGTGAAACTACTATAGTGATACTGAGCTGTTGACATTTATTTCTGTGTTCAGAAATTTTCAGTTGTTTGATGTGCTTCGCTACCGATATGTTACTTACACATTTATGTACTTCTCTTATACACTAAGTTCTCGTTTGTGTGCCGTTTTGCAGCTTCAACTTCTGTTCTGCATATTTGATAGTGACAATGACCGTGGCCACAAATCTACCAGATCGATGCCCAACCTACGTGACTGAATCACTAGACACTCCGGACGTCATGGACCAATCAGACCATGCCTAACTGATTGACCGGTGACGTAGTTTCTTTGTAACAAGTACGACCAATATCTCGATCCAACTCTGTAAGGCCCTGTATAATTGTGACGGTCTGCAGATGGATTACCGCGAACTTATGTTCGCCTATATGTTTATTCCCATTACCATAGTGGACATACGTGAAATGATGAGTGGCAATGTGGTCTACATATAAACTGCTCATATTATAAACAGTTCGGTAAGTGCACACGTCTCTCTAAACCAAAGTGGACGACGGGAAAATTCGTATAATCGTTCTACCTTGGGAATGTTGTAGTACAATTCGAACCGAATTATCTGATCGTTTATACTGTGAACTACTGACGAAAGAAGTAACTCAAAGCGTCAACGTGATGTTCCCAACACAATAGCTCCATCGCTGCATGGTTTAACTATTCTTGCTCCAGTGACTGGCCTAATCTTAGTCGTGTCTATAATATGCACTAGTGATGAGTTCTATAAAATGCCATATTCCAATAGAGTGCAGCATTTTGAAGTGGGCTTAACAAACAGTTTGTAGTAATTATACAGTTGCGGTCGATTACGGGTAGTGTTCAGTTCACATTCTGAACTGTTGAAAGGAGCTCACAGCACAACACCTTCGAACTACTGAACCGTCTGCTTGACATCCGACGTCGTTTTCTGCCGAACACTCCTGACAACAGGTTACCAGCTTGTTTGTTTAACACGTTCTAACTATTGTTGTACAATAGGAACCCAACATTAATGATCTTTGAAGGAACAGCTTTTATCCTAATTTACCAGCAGGACTTACATGAACTAAAATCACCAAAGAAATCTGTCAGTTTTCCGGTGGTTTTTATTGCCTAATAGTTGATACGATCGAGTGTGTCTTCATTCATCATTTATCCCCCAGCCTTGCGATGAGTACAAGTTGCACGCTATGCTTTTCGACTGATGAGCATGATTAGCATGCCACAACACGTACACATTCTGCTCTAATAAAGATGTTCCTAGGAGCCCCTTATTTCGACTCACATCTAGTGAGACAGAATAACGTATAAGGTGAAGCTGTTCAAATTAATTGTTTTTCTACGAAAACTTGAACACAACACTTAAAGAGACAGAGAGAAAACATGGACGTTGGCAGTTCGTGATGTCTGTTTACTGCTAAACAACAACAACCAGAAATTACAGCGGGGCCAGCAGGGTGTAATGAAGGAAAGTAACCAGAATGCACTGAACCGATACTAGATATACACATGTAGAATTTGATTACTTCATGGCGCATAATACTGGTTTAAGAAGAATGTCAGTTTCACATATTATTCATGAATACCAAACTGAAGTTAAGCGGCCGACCACGCGTCCAGTGATTAACAGAGCCATGAACTAGGGATGAGATAAATAAGCTGCTTAGCTGCGTTCTGTTTCTGTTCCGTCACCTCAGATTTTACGCATCTATCCGCTATGTTCACTCAGCTTTCAACAGTTACAAAAATATTTCACATTTTTCACTGAGTCGGTCTTCATTGGCTACCTCAAACCATTGTAGAGGACAGAGGGTTGCACTATACTAATTACACCACCACTGTTCAGTAGCGAGGCGACAACGTGGATCGAAATGGCCGCGGGACAAATAGAGAGAGATGCGGGAAGGATCGTTGGAGGTCAGCATCACATGGAATGGCCTTTGACACATGAGAGAACTAAGACTTGGTGTCCAAAGCGACCGGAACTTCCTCAGATCAGTGTTGTGTGCCAATGAGTGTTCTTGTTCGTAATCCCGTTGAGACACATAACTCATGAATCGGTTTCCTCAAATAAACAACCTCTGTGCCATCCGTCTCCTCGGTTCACAACACAATTGCTGCGTACAGGCGCGGCTGTAAGACGAGTTCACCTCTCTTACACCTCTCCGTATGTCATACATATTGTCCACCATGGATAGTTGAGTTTATCATCCATCTTCACGAGTGTTATGAACATTTCTGCTGGTTACTCTTTGAAATTAAAGGAGAAATCTATCAGTGAGTAACTTGTCGCGGTGTTTTTCAGTTGCGGAACACAGTCGAAAATTTATGGGGTACTTCAAACCACAACAACTGATACTGTAAATACACTGAACGTTCAGAGAAAGGTAGTTGACCAGTACAAAGACCAGTTTCCCAGCACGAAACTCTCAGGGTAATCACTACTATAACACGTTTTGCTTCGCCTGCAATTCGATTGATTCTGATTGATTGCTCAGCTCATTGCCAATTTCGTAAGATCTGAGGAGTGCATTCATGTTCCGAAGCAGTTCGAACAATTTTCGAACAAACTGTTGTGGAAACTTGAAGGAAGCGGATACATAAGCAACGATGATGCACTGAATAATCCACTGAGTTTACTCTCAGCGTAAGTTTACCCCAGCACAGTCCTTGGTTGTAAACGTGTCACTTGTCAGTAAAACACGTTGCGCAATACTGTCTGATTATCTCGCTGTATGTGACACAGAAAATAATGGTATGCACTTGAACTACTGGCAAGCGAAACTACTGCCCCCAGCGCGCCCGCTCACCCTAGTGCGACCGAATTTCACGCTCCCTTGGTTTGGTCACTGCAAGAAAAGCATTGTACCCAGAGCGTATATTTCAGAGATACGCGTTTGCGTCACTTTGTATGCATGTCATTTGTGAGAAACTACTTGACTCTGAAAGGAGATAAGTTGTTGTTGTTGATTTTAAATGAGACCCAACTGTGAAAAGTCAAGGCTTCGGATGGATTCGAACCAGCGACAGACACAGCATGCCTCAACGCGACAAGCTCTCTACCAGCTGCGCTACAAAGCTACACTAAGAGCTCGGAAATTTCGCATTTGGACTCTGTTACCCACCCGCCCCACTGTCTTATGTGGAATCCACCAAATGATTCAGGGGATCGACTGCCCCGGCAAGATTTCTCAAACAGCTCACGCTGGCATCTACCAACACCACTGCTGAACATCGAAATTGTATTGCTAGTGAGTAGCGTGGCAGATTTATGGTTCCAGTGATTCTGTTCAGAGCATTCCGGGTTCCGACAACCTATGTGAGACAACCGGTACCCGTCTCAGTCAAATCCAACCTTATCTATGAATATCGATGTAGATGCGGAGAAACTTACATAGGCAGGACTGAGCGCCAGTTGCGAACCAGGGTCATGAAACACATCCCAAAGTGGGTCAAAAGACAGATGGCGCAAACCTATGACTTCAGAGCCGCGTGTATAAACAGGGAGTCTGCATCGTCTAGTGCTCGTCGTATTCTAATGACGCAACACCAGTGTGATCCCACAACGGCATTTCACGTTAACTACTCATCGTCACACAGGTGAACACTGTGGTGGGCCGAAGCGATTGCAATCCGAAAGTTCAAACCCGTCTTGTGTGTTCAGAAACAACTGTTTGTAAGGTTGTCGCTACCCTGATAGTGACAATGATTGTGCACTCTGAAAATTAGCATTCTCTGGTACCTGATTCGCTTTCTCATACTGATATATAAATGGTCTGTAGTATGCACTCGTTAAGATGCAGCGAAATTTGTCCGGACAGTGGTGTTGGTGGATTCCACATAAGACAGTGGGACGGGTGGGTAACAGAGTCCAAATGTGAAATTTTCGAGCTCTTAGTGTAGCTTAGTAGCTCAGCTGGTAGAGAGCTTGTCGCGTTGATGCGTGTTGTGTCTGTCGCTAATTCGAATCCATCCGAAGCTTTGACTTTTCACAGTAGGATCTCATCTATAAGTTATTGTTTTCATTGGTGCTGTCGATACTTGTTCTGTTGTCATTGGCTTGCCAAATATTGTTTTGACATTACCTGCTGAAGTGTGACGCAGATCAACTGGGTGTTTGTTTAGGGAACAAAAATAGCTGTTGACCAAACTCTTATTTCAGATACAAATGTTTTTCAGTATTTGTTTGTACATGTTAGTGATAGTAACGAGAGTTTGACGACCTAGCCCTGATCACGTATTAATGACACCCAATCTCATGGACGGGCTGGGAGCCAGGTACGGAATTGTTTCTAAATCGCTGTTGGCGATTTGAAGCGACGCGTACTCGACAATCCCACTAACGCCTATTCAGACGGTCGGGTTAATGGAACTATATTGCAAGTCCAAAGAACGTCAGAAAAGGTGATCGAACAGATCGGAGTTTTGTACGGTACTGTTTGATAAAACTCTAAAAAAAGGCGCTATCACATCTTGAATTTGAACTAACAGATTACACAAATTATCCAACGGTGAGGTGTTTAAAATGGAGTAACCAAAACACGAATCCGCTCATGGTCACCAGTTAACGGGAAATGAGCTCGGTGAAACACTCGGGTGCAGATGAAGTTGGGTTTGTGTCAAACAATATCAAGAAGGGAAGTTTTAATAGATGACCAACGATAGTTATCAATAGAAGGAAGCAAACACTTTCTGCAGTTATGATACAAAATTCATGATCGCGTATTGCTCACAACAGAGACTAATGAAGTCAAATTTTGGATCTGCTTTCTACGAAAAAACCAAAAAACGCTTCAACGAATTTATCGCTCCGCATCATACCAAACGAAGAGGACAAACGTACCAGATGAATTTCAAAAGATCCAACAGTTGCATTTGATACCCACCCATAATCTATCACAGTGTGAATATACTGCTCATGTACGCTAACTCTATTGGAAGAAGAATGGGGGAGTGGGATTAAGTTCACGGCTTTCTACTGCTGACTCTCGATTCGCACATAAACAGGTAGAGCTCATGAGGCAATAATGGAGCGACACACAAATGCCGGCTCTAAAGTGAACACGCTAGCATGGGAAGCTCCCTACCGTGTCTGAAGACCCTAAAACTGGGGCCAATTATATACTGATAACAGGTAAAACAGAATTAACTAATCAGATTTCGAAATTATACTGCATGACGACGCATACTGGGGTTTGGTAGTGTTGGTTCATAAGCTTATGCATCCAACTTTTTAGTCACCGATAACGTTGTTTTCTTCGAAAATGATGTTTCAAATTTTCGTGTTCACTTTTGCAGGATGTCAGCAAGAGAGCTTACTAATTTTGACATCTCAGCCAACCACAGGTGCTGTCGTTCTTCTACACCTCGCCACCGATCATGCGCGTTCCAGGAGACTTACATCAAAGGTAGCACTGGCCTGTAGCTCCACTCTTGTCGGAACTCGTCAGTAACGTATAGTCTTAAAATAAACGAGATTTTTACTCCGACCGTGTTCGCATGAGTACCACTTTGTCAGCTTTACCGCCGAACCCACTATGGGCATGGCCTAATTATCACATGTAAATACCTGACCAAGTTTTATTATGAGTGGTGTCCACGTTCACCTATCGACCCATGGAGAGGAACAGTGACTTACTCGTTCACTCTAGTAGATGACCGGACGATTGCAACTTCTTCAAAGGATAAAATTACGGGACAACATTTGCAGTACACGAAAGACAATGGAGCCCAGCTTTCAGAAGTGAAAAATCAACCCCAGAGGTCATTGGCATAGAGTCCAGCAAACTTGCCTCATAAAAACGTGAACAGAGTTAGTACCTCAGTCGTTTGGTTATAGTCATTACTAGGCAGTGTTAGCAAGAACGGAACTCGTGTGTAGCCTTTTTTTAAAGGAGCCATCTGTGATGTATCTATCTGAAACAAGGAGGCTGTTACTGAATGCAAGCGATATTTAGTTAATTCAAATGTAACAATCTATCGCTTATCTTTGAAGATGATGGTTGCTCCATCCGATTAGTCAGCAATCGTGTGTATAAGTTGAACACTGTAATATGTACGTCAGCCAAAGAAAAATTTGCTTATCTGTTGCTTTGTATGTGAAAGGATTAGAGAGACCCTGGGTAAATTGATGGACCTTATCTAAAAACTGGTGTGTGTATAAAAGTACGCAAGATAGTTAAACTCAAGTGTTTGTGTATGAACCCCGGTTTTGGGTTTTCAAATGCTCGGTAGCTTCATTCTTGTGATCTGCCGTGTTTGTTGATTTTTTGGTTATACTGTAGTTGTTCATACGCACTTGACCGATACGTTTTGATTCTGAATGAGTTATCCGTTTATGCAGGTTCCATTCCCTGTTTTGGTCTCGGAATGAACAATATGAATTAGTAGGCGTCCCTAGGTTTCACATTGTGGTTTTACCAATTTGGTCGGACGCGGATGCAGGTGAGTGACTTGAAGTGTACATAATCACCAGTCAGCACAATAGCCAAATTTTAACACCGAAAACTCCAACGTAATAAGAACTACGCATATTCTTGTATGTGCGGATGCCCATGGTTTTTCGGAACGACAGAACGTGTTAACCGTGACATGGTCGTCATTAAATAAGTCGTGCAATTTATCATGCGTGCAACGTAGACGGTCACGAAGTTACCGTCATGTCGTGTGGACGTGTCCAGCCTTGTTGAAGGAATCACTGACCAAAATCACTCATGTCTGTTCTAACGTAGTTTGGTTGAAGTTGTTGTTGGAAGCATGGGTTATGTCATCGTGTTACTGTGCTCATGTTTGCTATAGAGCAATATGCTACCCCAAAAACTATCGTGAATTTTAAGTTGTATGACTTTCTTCTTCAGGTAAAACATGGAACAGGTGTCGGGGTATGGTCACTTAGTGTGCAATACGCCAACCCAGAGTATGCCAAACTTTAAATCAGTCAAGAAACTCCGTCTACCGATGAAACTAACAACTATTCCTATCCAAAATGTGACCTTTTGTTATCGGGTTAATACATCGTTTTTCTCTTAAGTCCCATATTTTCCGTTCTGAAAAATCGGCAAATTATTGCCTAAATCTTCGTGAACCACGTAAACAGGTGAAAAATCATCGCAGAGAATAACGAGATATGCTACTTGTTAGGACCCACTTGAGATTGACCGAGTATGTTTGATACCAGATCAGTTTGAGAACAAACAGCAATTCGGTTTGTTGATAATATTCCACTCTTCATACGGATGCTTCTTCAGACCATCCGGTTATCATGTAAGTGATGTCGTTTGTAGTCGGCAAAAAACAAGGTATGCAATTGTGTATTTTACTCACTTCACTGCACCTGGTACTCACAGAGGTCTGAGCCATTGGTAATACAAAACCAATTTATGTGATTGCATGCAATAGTGCCTTGCTCCTGATCTCGCGCCACTACTTCCGACTCACACCTTACCAGTATTTCTCTCTGCCAAGTAATATATCACTGCGTGACCATTGGTTTCCAGAATAAACTGCACGTTTTTGAACGTGTCTTGCCTTAAACAACAACTGACTGTACATGGTTCTCATCTGCAGTCTAACAATTGACTAACGATCGCGGTATCACACATGTTAAGTGACAAGCATGTCTATTGTAATATCAGGTGACCACAATAAGACTGAAGATGTTCTTTTTACAAGGGGGATGTCTACGTGCGTGTGTGTGTGTGTCTATATATGTCTTAATTACCACACAGATGGTAAAAAAACACCGAACGTAATTGATGTGAAGCACAGTCAGCTGGAAGTTGAACAGAAGAGATGAATTTACTGTAAATCAGAAGAACCAAAAGCCTTATTCGAAAATAAACAAACGTATCAAACTAGAAGAAGCGAAAAATAGGGGCACCTGTGACTGTGTGAAGGGTGCAGGAAAAGCATCATCCACATTGCGAATACAAGCAATATTACTCGCAAAATCATAGTAGTACTGACCACCAACAGTGGTCGCAAGAAGGGTGAAGAGATTAGAAGCAAAAGGTCTCCTTTAATAAACTGTTAGAAGCAATTATTTACGTATACAAATAGGGAAGAAGTTGTGAAGTATTATGGATCAATACTCATGCAAGAGAATCAGATGAAAGACAAGATTTGTTCACTTTCAGAGGTATGTCTAACTGAAAGGTTTACAAGAACGGGCTGCTGTTCAGTCGTCCACGAATTGCATTTCACACAAATCTATTCAGATAAAGAAAGATGCTGTAGTTTGAGAGAAAAATAAATATAATCGGGGTCTTCAACAACCAAACGGATGACATACCGAACAGAAACACTGGGTTGCTTTCAAGTACTAACCACTTGATGCAGCGTACCGCTGTATGTATTAGGCAGAGCACATCCAGTGGTCAGTTTGTAGAAAACACTTTCATCTAAACACTGATTTTTTTCAGGTGATCGCAAGTTCAAAAAAGTGTAACCGCCGAGAAATTCGGCCACAATACGAACCGAAACATCCACGGGCTTAATCACTATGCGTCCAACACAACCTGGGGGCGAAGTTATCGGACTAGCACTCCGGCGGCCTTCCATCTGTTTTGGTGCAGGAGGTGCCAGGAGGAGAACTAATTCACCAAGTTCCCAGTTGATATGCCACCCTTGGATGGCTGACAAACGCCAACTAGCCATGATATCTCCATTCTGAAGGTCACAGCGAAACACACGGGTTGGGCCGATCCCAATCGCTTCTATACGACGACTACAAGACACCGTGATATTCCCGCCACCGAGCGGTCGATGCATCCAAGGGACACCCCCACGTGCGGTAGATCTTTCAGGTCCATCTTCTCCAAGCAAACTCGCCAATGGTAAGGTGACCTCAACTCGCGCCGGAAAGAATGCAATTCCGTGGTTAGGCATTTGTTCCCATGCGCTAATGTACTTCAGTTTGGCTTGAAGGCTGTTCAGTTCATGAATACGCGAATAAGCAATGCATATGCGACGTGTCAGTTGTGATCTCACCTGAAACGAGACACCATTGATACTTTTACTGAAATGAACAGAAAACATCGATTTAACTAACCATGTTCACTGAACACTCCCAATTTCACGATTACACTCATTGCGACCTTTGTTACAGCTTTTTGAAAATCTCACAGCTAAACTTCCAAATGATTTATCAAAAATGTCTCAAAATACTTGTATAATTTTTATCCGAAGCCAGTCTACGTATTACGGATGCACTTTTGTAAGCACGGAACCCGAATGATTACAGTAGGGTTGCCACCAATGGAACGATGGAAACGAGATTGCAATTAGGTGGACGGTGAAGAACAGCAACAATTGTGGGATACTCTGTGCATTTCGTTTGTCTTCGTGGTGTACGGTAAACAAATTAATCAGCCAGTTCAATTGACTTGTTTGTCCAACCTGAACACCTGACTGTTATATGCTGATGTAATGTGAATGAATTCAGATGGCATACCTACATCAAATGTAAGCATACATTTGTGTACATGCAGCGCACACAGAAACACGTATACACATAATATTCAATCTAATCGAATGCTGACCATGAAATCAACCTAACCTGTGTATTTGACATACAGTAGGTTTCTAGCAGTTAGCACCGAAGCTGGATGGCACTTAGGTCGAGCTGGACAAGAATAAACAGATATAAATGTGAATTTGTTCCATCTTCTACTCAGTTAAGCGAATCTCAGCGGGACCGGATTTCCAATCCAATTACCACTTGTCCAAAGGAATCTAAAATAACATTTGTTTTGCAGGGTGGAGAAAATGATCAGACTTTGAGGACGTACTCTAAAACTGTGCAATCAAAACTTTCTGGCTGTAATTCTGGATGCAATACTACGATAAATCCGTTTTGACTTTGCCAAATCAATAACCAACAAAATATAAGAACATGTGGTTTTCCTCTGCGACGAAATACGGGTAACACGTTGCTTATCTTTTGAGTGCATGCTAATCAGAGCATCAGACCAACTTATCACTTCAAACTGACCGTATTCAGATTGAGATGACAGCAGAATTGTGGTAGGTGTACTTCTGAGTCGCAAGTAACAAATTGTGTTGGGCTTTATTCATTTGGTAAGCGATATTTTAAACAAAACCCTTGATCTCAACGACTAATAAAGTGTGAGGGGACACTCATTTCGGTGTTGGCGAGTCTCATCAGCACCCATGCACACTTGAGAAACTGCCCCCTCTACCTGTAAGTAAAATCAAGCATAGCACCCAAACGTGTTACTTGGACCATTTCAATGATACACAACAACGATACGTGTAAGCGACCCGCAGTTCTGATGCCGAGCTACCAACTCATGGTCGTACTGTTTACCACATCTTTTACTCAACTTCGTCGTTAAGGAATAGTGTTCAGAAATACCAGCCTACAATAGGCAGTCAAGCTATTCTAGTCGATGCAACTTAAGAGAGCATTTTGTAATTTTGGTTAATGTCTGCATCTGAAAATCTGGTTGTACACCACATCATTTTCTTATAAACCGAAGTCACCCGGGTATTTAGTTGCTTCATACAGCATGAGAAACTTGATACAAATTTACCGGTGCAGCCACATTCGAATTGGTCGAATGAGGCGGAGGTCGAGCATCTGTTGGTAATGTCCCCGAACGGTTCACGGTTAAATCTGTTTGGTCACGCGATTTCTGGTTTTGTACTTTCCAAACGTTCTTTCCTTGGCTTAGCCGCATGGGTAGAAAATCGGTCAAGCGTTTCTCCAAACGCTCATGTAATGCAGTTATTTGAATCGGGCCTTCCACCTGATCCGTCTTGTCAACAGAATTCGGGCGAATGAGGTGAATCAAACCAAGAATCGCTTTGCGTTCTTCGTCATAGACAGAGCGGGCGAGTATGGTAGCCCATTCCGCTTTAGGAACGGTCCCATCCCAATCAGGTTGGTCTTCACCTACAGCCAAACCCAGAGTGGGTACAGAGGTAGCCAACCGAAGGTATGCCAGCCAGTCGGCGTAGGAATCCAGGTCATTAAACCGCAGTACAATCTCGTTCATCAAGCCCAGTACAGCCGCGGATGCTCCACACAAACCCGCACTACCAGCTGACCCACCAGTAGCTTGAAGGCCGAACGATGCCCCGAAGTGGGACAAAGACGTTAAAGACAGTAACGAGGCACGGCGTCGAAGGCGACCACTAACGCCCAACTCTTCGTCCTGTCCTCGAGGGTCATCAGTGGATCCAAGGGCAAAAGCGGCTGACAATGGCAAGTTGGTTCGAGATATTGGCACAAACAGACGTACACTATAGCGCTCAGATGTCAGACAAAGGTCTGGCTGAACTTCACAACCAGGTAAGTAGATCACCTCCACTGCCTCGTTCTTGGATTCGAATTCTTCTTCGGTCTGTGCAAGGAAGTGAGAAAAAGGATGTGACTCAGGCGAACAAAAGCGTTTGAGAATCACAACCAGCGGAATAGATAACAGAGTGGTATATCTCGTCAAGTCGTTCCATATCATTCCAAAGGCGCGGTACATGTAGTTGATGTCTAACTAATTTGGACTGACACTTTTCATTCAATGATAACCCACCAATTTTCGCTTAGTCTCATGTCTATTGTCAGCTGTTAGATCAGCATTGTTGCCATAAATACAAGGAATATGGAATGAAATGAATTTTTTCTGACGAACGGTAAAACAGTTGTACGTTCTTGTATATACAACATGTATAATATTATATATATAATATATTTATTTCTTCGTTGACCTAATCAGCCATTTCACAAAATCAGGAAGCACGACAGGCCGAGTGAAAACGAAACATACTTTACGTGGTGGATAGGGTGAACTGAAGACCTCATATATTCATTGAAAGACAGTTAACTCAGTGAGCTTGAGTGGGGCTAAAGTGACACTCAGAACAAAATTCATGAATAATTTCGTGAACAGCCACAAACAATTCTAAATGAGAAAAAACTACCGTTTTCCTTTTGTGATTCACTGTGAAACAGGACAATTGTTTGTAGACATACAACCAAAAAGGTTAACAGCATGTGCTAAACAAACGAGTGTTCTAACTTGTATCCAGCTAAGCACGTGATCCCATTGGACTTCTCAGATGACAAACAAGAATGCTAAAAGTTACTCAAGCACTCCGGAACAAATTAACCTCAATATTATAGGCATAAAACTTCGCCTTCCAAGTAATTAGTGTTTTCAACTGGAGTTGGTCACTTTGTACAACTTAACAGCCAAAAAGCCAAGTACGAACGATACGGAGCTAACTGTATTGACGGATATCAGTATGAACGATATAAAATCTCGGAAGGAAAATTGACACGGTGGTTTGCAACAATCAGCTTACACAAATCTAATATAAACCACACTGTCTCCGTTTGTACGTGCTAAACTTTCAGGGGGTCGCTCTGGTCGACTAACCACTTGGTCAGACCGAATGAAACAGGTTCTTAATGCTTAACACTTGTTGGTTCACTTCGTTCAAGTGATGTTCGCCGAACAGCAGACGTTCATTCATGTCTAATTTCTCATCCATCCTTACACGCTCTCTTCCTACCTGCACTTCTGCCGAACACTCTATGTTGAGCAATATTAGCAATCCATCGGGTAACCACCTGACTTCTTGGCCAATGAGTCATGATTCATTAATCAGTTGTAAGATATCCGCACCAAATGTAGTACGAATGAAGTTGNAATGAGTCATGATTCATTAATCAGTTGTAAGATATCCGCACCAAATGTAGTACGAATGAAGTTGAATAGTTTGGGCGTCGTGTTTATCAAGAGTCATGATTCAAGTTAATAAATTCCGACAGACAACATGAGTGCTTCATAGAGTACGAGGGTTAGCCCATGCATAAGGTATCATCTGGTTAGGTGACCCTCTTTGATTATGCTGTGAGGTGGGGCAAGCACGAGGAGAGAAATGGAAAATGTTTGTAGGGCAAACGGTCAGTATTCACCGGAGATTACATGATTGATGATTGCATTGATGCTCATTAAAATGGCAAATGGTTTGACTCACTCTGAACAAAAGATACCTAGCAGGTTTCCCTGTGCAAAAGTGTAGCAGGTCTCTAAGCAAGGATATTATAACTTGAATGCAGTCGTCCGGTCAGTAAAGGCTGAGATTTGCAAGCCACTTTGTCCAGACTAGTGTCCGGGACTGTATAACATGCAAACTAAACCGGCGCTGCCGGTAGCAAGTAAGAATATGGTGAAAGGGATAATAATGAGACTAACTAGTCCCCAATGAGGAATAACGGATGCCAACCGAACACACTGTCACCCAACAGATTCACCATCGGTTCGCCGTTCAATTATTGTGACCCAGTGGACAGAAAGTATTCTACAGTTCACAATTCATACTTAAACACTATGACACACCTGTACCAAACCATTTTCGGCTGGCACTTCGATTCATATGAGTAGCATTTATTTCAATAGATTAGAAACGAAGAAAGTGTCTTTTGTACGAACTACTCAAAATTCCCATAACCTCTTTTGTTGTAATTCAGGAAATTGTAAGCAATGTTTCTTAATCACTTGTAAGATATCCGCACCAAATTTGGTTCGAATGAAGTCAAACGGTTTGGGCATCGTGGTTAGCATGCTATTGATAACCAGATTGAGACTAACACAACGTTATGAGCAAGTTGTAGTACTCTACGTTCCATCCAAGGTGGTTGAAACGTAGAGTATTACAACTTGCTCATAACGTTGTGTTTGTCTCAATCTGGTTATCGCAAGCAGTGGCCTCTGCAAAATATTGGCATGTGCTATTGCCAGCCGTTTCAACTTACGGATGATTGTGATCAGCGGCTTACATAAAAACGTCTGCAAACAGCAGAGAGCATCTGAAAAATTTATTTCATGAACGGACAATATGATTACAACAATACGTCCCATTAGGTGAACAATCTGATCATCTTTCGTTTTCAAATTTGTGCTGAGCAAACTTGTACAGTAGACCAAGTGTTGAAGTTTTGTCGTTCTTCTTATCGCTATGAGCTTAACTTTACATCAAATCGCTTAAACCGGATGGATGTAACAGTCGCTCACAAATCTATTCCTTGTTAGGGTAATCAGGGCGGTAAAAGTTGTCCTGATCTGTCATCAGATTGCAGAAAGAGATATGCGGATATTTCGGTTCACTGTAGCTTTAGCAGGCATGCTTTTGGAGGTTTGCTGGACGAATAAAGCGAAACACACTAGATAAAAGTGGTTCGGTTAATAGGTTGAGTGTTGAGGCTGATAACCAAACAATACAATGTGGCTATTGAATGCTGTTCACGATTTCCAGTAAACAAAACAGAGAACCGGTAAGGACTGTGCATCTGAACAACTTTTCATTGCCAAAGGTCATAGCCACTACGATAGTATGGAAGTCCGGTCTGTTGAAATGAGTTGGAATGTCAGCCGATTATAGAATGTCACGGCGAATATATACGGGGTGGATATTGTTTAAGGTTTGACGTAAATCCACAAATTGGCTAATGAAAACCGATCCTCTCGATTCGAAAACTTGTGCTAGGGGACCTCGGGGGTCGCTGGAGGTCACCTTAGTTGTAAACTTCGACATGAAAGAATAGAAGACTTGAATTTCTCTGACGTCTGCCACCAATCCTGGCATGGGTGCACGAATAGTCACACTAGTCAACTTCTCTACAGAGTCACACAATGCTTCTTGTTAAAAATCAGTGGGGATGAAGCATCGTTTGAGACGTAAGGTCAAGGAAGGAGAAAACAACGCAACTGTTAAACCGAATGCTAAGTCACATGTGATCCGATGACCTGAAATGAGCGGCAACAATGGTGTTTTACTGATTTCAAGTATCTTTCATTACCCATTGTTGTTTTTTAATTAGGCAATAAAATTTGCGACAACCGGAACACGCTATTGATAAACAGATTGGGAATAACACAACATTACGAGCAAGTTGTAATACTGTACGTTTCAACCACCTCGGGTGGCCATCCTCAGGAGTGTTGTAATCGAAATCACATTGACAGAGGAACAGAGGTCACATGGGATTTGCCGTGGTTAGGTCAATTTGTGCTGCATCTGACCGGATTGGTCTAATCCTTTGCCCACTAGGTGGGGGGTGAGACAGATGTAGATAACACGCGTCCGTGTCTGATGCTGTTTATCCATCCACGTCACAGTGCAGACGAGGGTTTGCTATCACTGCGATTAATACAAGCATGCTGTGTGTAAATTGTGAGGGTCTCAGCACAGCACCGGTCCGCATAGGAAGCTAGACCCTTGTGAATCACTCGAGCTTCATCAAAACCTACGTTGTTATTCTCTGACACTGCATGTAGTGCGATGGCCGAATCCTTCTCTAGCCTCTGAAATTGATAGGCATGTTTAGGAGGAAACCTTGTGTGCCTCTTGTGTTCGGCAACACGTACTTTCAGATGTCTACTTGTCTCTCCGATGTAGCTGGCATTGCAGTCACCGTAAACGCAGTCTGTCTGGTCGCCCATAGAAATTGGATCATTAGGATGTGTTACCAGTCGTTCTAAGGTATTGTGTAACCGAAATACAGTCCGGATAGCGTACTCAGACAGAATGGAGCGGATTTTTTCAGATATTTGTTCACGATACGGTATTTGCACAGTAGACTTGAAAGTTCTGGTCTTTCTGGTCTCTTCCTTAGTGGACATGCGCTTAATTGTGTTTTCAACAAATGCGTTCGTATAGTGATTAGCGGCTAGCATTTCTTTGATATGAGAAATCTCTCTTGTTCTGCAGAGCTCGATGGTGCAGATCTTCTTAGCTCTGTTGACGAGCGATTTGATGATTGCAATGTGAAATTATGGTTCTCTTTTGGTTACATCACACACTGACATTGTCAATGTGATTTCGATTACAACACTCCTGAGGAAGGCCACCCGAGGTTGTTGAAGCGTAGAGTATTACAACTTGCTCGTAACGTTGTGTTATTACCAATCTGTTTATCAATAACATGTTAAACACGACGCCCAAACTATTCAACTTCATTCGCACTAAATTCGGTGCGGATATCTTACAAGTTCTATACGCTATTTAGAATTCGAATAAACATCCTCTGAAGCAAAAGACGACATTCGTAGTTATTCTCTGATTTTCTGGTTTTCAAATACAACACAAATCCTGTCTGTGAAATCGGCCTGTTCCTACGAGATCGTAACGAAAATGAACAAGAGAACAATACTAACTGATGCCCATCATGACGATACACAAAATAGGCCCGGAATCGTAACGAATGAGATAGAAAGAACAGACTGCAAGAAGTAGTTTGGTGAGTCAAGTACATAAACATTCCATTATTATTAATATAGTAACGGCAACAACAGTACTACCACTTAATTCTTACCTTCAACTCAACACTCACGCCTTGTTCGGATTAGGAAGAAAAATTCGAGATACAGTGAAATCAACAGCAGTAACAACAAACACAGACAGCCTTCGCGATAACATCAATATTTCTTTCCAGATGTTCAGTCGGTGGGTTCAGATAGTGTGGGCCATCAACAAAATTGACAAAATAACGAGAGAAAAAAATTGAGCTGAACTGTTGACAGTTTGTTCTGTTGTGTAGCTTATCGTTCTATGATTGTTACGAAGACAGCGTGGAAATCGTTGAAGAGCAAACGGCTTATGCGCAACGTAGTGTGGTGAGACAGGCAAAACTCAGTAAGCAAATCTATCACGTGTTACAGTGATTGGAAACAACATAGACGAGCGAGCTAGGTAGAACTAAAGTGATACTTGACTAAATCGGCATAAAATAGTGAATACGCGTCAATCGCCATAATGCCAATACGATATTACGTAATCCATAAAGTACTATGTTGTAAGGATTATGGACGATGGACAAAAGTTGACAGAAATCGAACATGTGTGAAGATATCATCAACAATTTAGTACCATCAAGAAGTAAAGTTTCAGAATAAGTGAGAAATCTACAATTCGGTAGGATTCTCGGTTCAACTGGTATTTGAAAAGTTTTTTGAATGACAACTTTCGAACTTTGTTCGATGTTACCTTTGATTCCTCTTGTAACCATAATGTTTAATCATGATTATTGGACATCACCAGTACATTCATTTGCACAGCCTTCTCACATAAATCGAAAGACCTTTCACAGACAATCTGAAGAGAGCATAGAACTGCGCCTTGTAAAACCCAGCAGCTGTTAGGGTTTTTAGATAGGTTGCAACTATTAAGTGTAGTTCGTTGAAGGTGGTTTTAGAAATAGTCCATGACTAATGTAAGGTAGAGTCAATCAGGATTTCTTTCATGCAGGATTTCTTACATCTTATTGTGATGACGATTCCGAGTGTGTGCTGTAGCCAAGAAAGTAACACTGCCTGGCTTCGCCATGCTCATCAACACACTATCTATTTTAACCTGTTTCAGCGTTCTTTTTGTGTGGGACTCGATGTCAAATCAGAACGTCCGAAGGAGTTTGTTTACTTCGACGAACGAGTTCTCATGGTTGATGTTCATCTGCACAGACTGATAAACAAACCGTTTAGTTTTCTTCTGCCAAGTGAGAGGATACGTGCATGATGGATGAATGGGTGAAACGGACCTAACTCACTCGCACCTGTGTTGGTCACGGGTAAATCGCACATAAATGGTTGGGGCTGTGTACTATGAACGCTGAGTGTGCACATGTCCGCAAGATATACGTAACAACAAATGCGCAGACAAACGTCTCCCGGCGACAACCTGTTATGCGAACTGGCAGTTAAGCCAGCATAACTTTAGTAAACAGACCGAGAATACTGTTGAGCAGCCGGGGATTTGGTTTATATTCACGTTGACTATCACTCACATTTGATCGCAGCCTTCACATTCAGATAAACTTTCCAACCAGCCTTTTTCGAAAAGAAACACTAGACTCGAGTTTCACTCGCATTATAGATCGTCAGTAGTGCATGTGGTTGCCACGGACAGGATTTGAACTACGGCCACGCCTGTCATGAGGTAATCGTGTTGATCGCTGCGCCATTGACCTCTCACTGGGCACGACCGAATTACCATATCTGAACGCTCAACCACTTTCCATTGAGAGCAAGTTTTAACGTTTTAACCACCTCGGGTGGCCTTCCTCAAGAGTGATGTAATCAGAAACATAGGTCACGTGGGTTTTGCCGTTGTTAGGCCAATTTGTGCTGCATCTGACCGGATTGCTCTAATCCTTTGCCTATCAGGTGGGGGTGAGACGGATGTAGATAAGACGCGTCCGTGTCTGATGCTGTTTATCCATCCACGTCACAGTGCAGACAAGGGTTTGCTATCACTGCGATTAATACAAGCATGCTGTGTGTAAATTGTGAGGGTCTGAACACAGCACCGGTCCGCATGGGAAGGGAGATCCTTGTGAAGCACTCGAGCTTGATCGAAACCTACGTTGTGATTCTCTGACAATGTGATGGACGAATCCTTCTCTAGCTTCGATTATAATACTGTTGTGGAAGGCCACCTGAGGTGGTTGAAAAGTAGAGTATTACAATTTGTCCCTAACGTCGTGTTAGTCTCAAGGATATGCATTAATGACGAGCTTAATTGAGAGCGAAACTCGAGTCTAGTGCTTCTTTTCGAAAGAGACTGGCTGGAAAATCTATCTGAATGCGAAGGCTGCGATCAATTGTGAGTGATAGTCAACTTGAAAATAGTCTCAATCAGTTTATCAATAACATGCTGAACACGACGTCCAAACTGCTTGATTTCATTCGTAATACATACCTTTACTTGTTATGACATGGAATCTATCATACACTGGTTAGTCCGTTTCGCCAGAACCCATCACTCACTATATTTATCAGCCTGTCCATCTGCACCTCGGCCGTACAATCTCGTTCGCCGTCGAATGATATGCAGTTACTTCAGACAAATTACTTAAACTGACTGAATCAACTGGAGATGATGTCGAGAAAAAGAAACCACCGCAGGTTACCGTAAAGTGCAGCGGTGTAGTAATCGGGAGTTTAGATGACAAAACTTTTCTACTCATAAGTGTCTAGATATTATTCTCATCACCTGATGTTAATCTAAGATTAACCCAGAGGTTGATCTGATCCTGTTCCACCAGTCTCTATGCCATCAGGATTAACTTGCATGCAATAGGGTAATAGAGCGGAGAGTGGAAACGGAGACAATATTGTGTGGCAGCTTATTCTAACATTCCCTCTGATTGAGCCATGTTAGCGTGCGCTCATCGTACAAACGTGCAGTATGACTGTGCTAACCAAAGTGTGCCACACCCCTTCATCGTCCCCTTATATTTTGCATGCTTTGATCCATTGGAGTGTGTTGACTGGACTCGATTTTGAAATTCAGTGTGATGTAACTTTCCTCACTCTCTCTCTAAATGTAGCAATGAGTTGCTCAGTGAAGACGATTCTTGAATCACTTGTAGGGCAATACTACAGGAACCACTTCGACCATCTTAAACTGACACTGGGTCAGACACCAACAATACCTGTGTGTACAAAAAGTATATTGAGATATATTATAGTAAAAGCAAACCGGGATAGTTCGTACGCGAACTGGAATTAGTCGGAAAATGAATATTTGAAGATATTTTGCATGACAAACAATTTTTAGTCACATGTAGTTCAACAGAACATCGGTCAGAATTGAGCGTCAAAAACATGGCATTTAGATTGAATAGACCTTTACTGGTCATTGTTACACTTAAACGAGAGTGTAACCGATTGTGGTACGCTGGTTTTGATTCAGACAACAAAACGCAGTGATGATATCCTCCCTCAACTCATGGTTCACGTGGCCGCCATAACCATGAACCGATCATTCAGTGGACTGTGCTCATTTAATCTGTTGATCAGAGGAGACACAACTCAGTTTCGCACTGACTGCACGCAGCCATGGGAACCATAATAAAACTTCACAACGCCTACTCCATCAACATCTTGTCAAAATCTATCGGGTGGAAACAGCAAGCCCAAGATGCCTATTGTTGCTGAAAGTTTTATGAATGTGTGTGCCCGTACTTTGGACATGATCTGCAACAGCTCAGTTAAGTCTTTGACATTAGTCTATTATGACGCTCGTCAACCAGATGGCTAGAATTTTGCTTGACAAGCATAACATCACTCACAGTTGAACCACAAATTCATCATTTGAAGTGACATTCTGACGGATCAACTCCGTAATTGAGAAACAGGGTCAATGTTTACTCTTTGAAATGATCTAGCAACTGAAACATAGATTATAAGCTCTCATGACGTAACTGTTTGGTGTGCCGAGTACGTTCTGTGACGGTTTAACTCGACAGATCCATCACCGCCAGTGCTCCTGGAGACGTGCTGTAGTCAAGGCGAAACGACTATTCTAAACAAAGCACTGTAAACCATACACAACAACAAGAACCTTCCTCCATAACCTCTCGGTGCGTACTTGACGTAAGGCGTCATTTGCTGACGTTCAGTCCGAGTTTCGTCTAATTTTGATCCAGTGACTTTCCAACAAAATTATGTGAATCAAAGGCCAAAATATCTCATGTGAATGCGGTTAACAGCTCGTCATTCATAGCTCAGAAGAACATTCAATATCATGATTATCATTTGTTCACCAAGTCAACAGAAACGCGACTGTTTACACCGTGTTCGTTGGGAGTACGTTTTTATGGGGCAACATAAATCATCCGCATTTGACTAAACTTGGTGTGAGATTAATGCAGTAATTACCAAAACGTTTACCAACCACAGCTACAGTTCAGAATATGAGCTGGATGAGAATATGCCCTACTGATGGACAATCATAAGTGAGGTTTAATCTAGTGCTTGCTAGGTCGGCGAAACGTGTATCTGAATATGGGTGCTACGTGCAAGTGTGGACGATGTTCTATGTATGATCTGCATACTCATGGAGTTGTCACGCATTCGCCCTAGTAAGTTCAACAGTTCACATATGATCACACGTCATCTAACATGCTAACAAGAAACGCACCCATATGCACCCATACGTGTGTGGTTTCGATCAACATAAAATAAGGTAGGTCGGGTTTGGATTAAATGGTGGTAAGTTACTCAAACCTAGACTCCATAGGTGACCGATATGTGACTGACGGCACCCTCTTGGGCACAAGTAACGCGATGACGACTCACTTTGTACACAAGAAATTTGAGCCCTTCGACTGCAGTGAACAAGCGTCGGAAGACTTTGAGGCCGAATCGTCGTGGTTTGCAAATTTTGATGTAACCTTTTAGCTGCGGTGGTCCTGGATCTGAAGGTTGGTCGTTTTGTAAACTCATCGCCTGACTTAATGGTCTGGACACCCGCTTTCTGGTTCGCGAACGACTACGACCCCCTCCGATGCTTGTGATATCCGCTTCCGCTGAAATGCTCAAGTCGTCCAACATCGCGTCTATTTCCGATTCCAGTTCCACCACGCTCAGTGGACGCGTCTTGGTGAGTTTTGGATTATGATGGTGTCGTAGATAGCCACCAATAGGTGATGTGTCTCGCAAAAGGCCGTCATTTGGGGCTAGTTTCTTTGGGCCAGCACTCAGCTGACTTAATCGTTTTGCATCTGGTCGATCATAACCGTTTCCAGACAAGGAATTCGACAACCTTTCCAGTTCACGCTCTTCCCTTTCAGTCGCTATTTCAACCTGGAATACAAACGAACGAATTTCCAATAAGATATCATACTAGGATATACCTATGTAAATCGATTTAGGAGTAAGCATAAATAAACCGTAAAAGTGAATATCGGCAGTTAATGAGGTTGCTAATCTGATCCTCAATATCAATTAGGCAGTGCTAGCGCCTTCAGTGTCTAATTCCTGTTCAACTGCGATAGCCGGGTTGACTCATTATAATTGTGATGGTTTGCCTTGATACACCATCATGCTAGTTACAAATCACCGCTCATTCTATTCTAGTCGGACCTGGAGTAGCGAAAAACGTATGTCTTAAGAACCAATAGGTTGAATCTTGAGACACGCCACAAACATGATAACCTTCCGATTTCGGATAGAAATTGATGCCACTACTCAACCCGCTATGTGATACATTCACACCGTTCCAGATGTGCGAGTAGGGAAGATGAACCGGCTAGGCCTTGAAATACACCTTAGGTAAACTGACGACAACATCAGATAAAATCATAACAGAGGTCTGAGTGGTACAAAGCAGTTGAACAACATTCCTGATTGATTGGCGCCGATCGATCGTAATTACATTTGCCCAGCTCCTGTGTGAGATCTGATCAGTTGGATCTAATTCAATCAGGAAACTGCTTCAGTCCAGTCTCATTAAAGCAACCATCTTTTAACTTTCAAAGGCAGTACTCATTTTAATTCCCTTAATTTCAAACAAAGACCGAATTTTCTGATATCTTGAATCAAGATATGACTTTGTACAGATCGCTCTACCACAAGCCATCAGGAACGGAGGAAAACACGCGGCGAGACAGATTTATGACTATTAAACAAAAAGGTGTTCCGATTAAAAGCACAACACCTAGAGCAAAATGAAAACAGCTCGATAGAGGAAAGTTACTCGGAACAATTAATCACTCTGAACGCGATTTGCAGTATGCGGTCGCGAACGTGACAGATTTCTTTTAAGATCCATTCTATCCGGTTTCAAATACGGCGTCATATTCCCAAAGGTCTAGGCAGCTGTGTTATCATCTGTTGTTAAAACTAATATCGTGGACTCAAATGGAAGGTCTTCTTTAAAATGAAATTGGTCACAAACAGTAGAACAGCTAAAACCCCCAGTAACTTCCACCAACACGTGATGGAAACCAAAATTAAGTGATAACGAAAGTAACTGATGTGGCAAACAAACATCGAAACTGCAGACAAAACTACAAAACTTAAGAACATGTACATCGTTACAAAGTCTGAAGGACTTGAGACGGTGAAAAGTTATCGGAGTTAAGCCTGGGCAAAGTATCAGAGGTTGTTCGGATGAACAAGACGCAAGATGTGAGCGGAAATTTTGGAATTCCCAATATTGTCCATACGTATAATTTGTACAGTGTTCGAGTGACGGAGAGGGGATTTAACCGAAACTGGGGTCAAATGAGAAAAGATGACGTAAACTGTGTTGTCCAGACCAATTTAGCAAAACTAGTGAGCGCACACACGTAGCGCGAAACCCACAAACCCAACGTTCCATTTCGACAGACTGAGTCAATCCGAAACACACCGCGCGCAACTTGTCACGTTAGCAGTTCACTTTATCCGAATCGAATAGGAAATTATTCAGGAAACACAGCCTGGAAGATAGGATGGAAATCGTGAGTTGCACAGATCTCTTAGGTGTTCAACAAGAATTAGTGACAGTCTTAATTAGTAGCATGCCGTTTCAAAGCACAACCGATGAAAGTTGCAGATTTGTTTTATACAGCAATGCACCTACACCAATCCTAATAACTGAAATCAGACTGCTTTTTCTTCAGTGTAGCACTAATGGAACATTCAACCTCCAGAAATGTCACTTTGGGCATGTGGACTGGAGTGCAGTGACTGTCCGGTCTTGAAAAACTTCCTAATGGCTAATATATTGGTTCACCTACTGCTGTTGCAAAGTAGAATAGATTAGCCGAACGACTAGAGTTCCACATGCATTTGACACTGACCCTGTACCGCAGTCTGCAGCCAACTGGCAAGCGAGAGGGACCAGTGTAGTATATTTTCAGGATCTGCTCTAGTAATCGATTCGTTCAATCATACTTAACCTTCGAACTCACGGTTGACACCATAACTGCACATAGCAAGGATTTTTTCGTCCCTTTGCCGATGTAATACAGTAATTCAACCAATCTGACTTACGCAGCTCTCATATTTGTTGATAGCAGCCTTTAAAAAACCTAACTGAAAACGTTTTGCGAATGCGATCGTTGCGGTCAGTTGCGTGTGGTGCTCATCTGATGCTAAATCCCTTGCTACTTACCCGCAATCCAATCATTCAGTAGGCAACAGTTTAACGCTAAGATGGAAGCAACATCTGTTTCACACCATTCACACCGCCTGCACCCCCACTCGTCTGAAATGGAATCCGAGGCAGGTCACGTGCCTGATCACCTTGTTTGCGCCGCGAAGGCCTGTCCAATTTTATCTGTGCGAAGCGCCAGTGCCATCACGTGAATAGGTGGAGTGGGGAGTTCTGCAAGGCCGTCGGATGACCTTGCAGTCAGAGAAACGTACAGCCCCTTTGCGTGACGGGCTTTGGTGGTGCCAAAAAATGCAATACCGTCGTGCCCACTACGTATGATGTCATGATAACCTAACAGATGCTCATATGGCGACCAGTTTCATATGGTAGAGAAGGAAAGTGTCGGTTTTGAAATGTCTAATTTTACCGTCATTCTACATAGTGGACAAAAACGGAGAGAGGGTGTTGAATCGCGTGTAAGCAACGGTTGTGGCTTCAAGCAAGTTGCATTGTTGACACTAGTCCTCCATGAGAATGGATAGAAAAAGGAGCGTGCTCGAGCAGGCAGACAAACTAATTGTGGGCATCCTGTTTGTTGATCACTCAATTGGTTCCTGATATACCGAACACTGTCAAATAATCAGTGCTGCTATACGTCGACGACACCAATTTATGGCAGTGCACCGTGTCCTGAAATGTGATAATGTCACATGATAAGTTAAATCGTCTCAGTCACTGGTTCGTGGACAACAATTTGCCTACTATGTGAGAAGAGTGACTACATATATTGATTAACAAAATTGCACTACTTATCGCTTACAAATCCGGACTGATCCTCTTGTTATGAAATGTGACTTGGAAGTCTAGTACCAGTTAAATTTTGTTTGTCCAGAACTTGTGCATGCGTGACTACCGAATGTTTCACCTCATAATCCGCTCACATGCGAAAACAAACACAAATTTGTCGGCTTACTCTTAAAAAAGGTGTTCACTTGTTGAGCGTGTACACAGACCAAGCCCTAACAACAGACAAGCGGCTCGGGGAACTGCCAACCAAGAGAGATTAACGACGTGTGGCTAATTCACAATGACCTATTGATCAGCCAGGTCATCCATTAGAATCCCTCCTCTCACTGTGCGGGAATGAATATTACGCAAGTGGATTAACGAGTGAGCAAATCGTTGTGTAAACGGAAATTCTCTGCAATAGAGACCCGTTTATATACAGGAACATCGAAATCCTAGGTTACGGCAAAATAGAATGACAGTTTGAAACCGATAAACGATCTATAGGGAACAAACTGCACTACAAAGTTCTCAGTCATTTTGCAAACCCATTCTCACAAGCTATCAATAGTACAAGTCTGTCAAACATTTGCTTTATTGTGTATTCGCCCTCGCTATTCACATAGCCGCATGAGGATTGGTTTTCCCAAATTTGTTCAACTACCTCCGCTTCTTTGTTGTATCGCAGTCATAAACCGCTAAACACAAATTGTAACTCGACCAACTTAGAGACCAATTCGGCAGCATATAAAAAATCATCTACTCACAATGTATAAGGAATTAGCTCAAACTCTCTAGAGAGATTTTACCAAGCCAACAAGTCTATCATGTGTATTTAGAAACTTTCCAGGGAAAACGGAAACCATGACAGTCAAAACCACGTCATGACTGAACCTCTAACTTGAATCTCACGGAGAAATTTGTTCAAGTTAATTATTCCAAAGAAACACTGTAGTCTTTTCTTGATGAGGTAACCGTTCAAAATGTCCAGAATTTATTTGAAAGTAACGGGTTTTATGTATCGCCGAAGAGGTCGAAAACCTTCAGTGAGTTGCACCCTGTCTGTGGAAGAGGTTCCTCCACAGCGATATTAATTTAGAATACACCTCAATTCACTCGAGGTATCAACAATCCAACATTACGACTAAGTTCAAATCGAGGAGCAACGCACTTTCTTTTGCGTGCAACAAACAGATTTTCATCAACAATTTCAGAAGGTCCTTAGGCTTTATAGCCTTATGGTACCGGACAAACATGAGACGTCAACTTCAATGGGAGTGAGAAGTGTCAGGTCCCATAAGGGATGTGAAATATCAGCATAGTGTTGACCTGAGACCGTCGATAATTAGCTGATAGCCAGCATACGGAAGATGGCCAGTATCAATTTGAAAAGCAGTTGAGGCATTGAATGTCTCTGACTGAATTTTTAAGGGAGATATTCGATCACTAAACCACGATGGAAAAAGGACCATTCTCCGAATTTACACATCGAACAGGAAACATGGGTGAGGAATTTACTGGATTGTCCTCAGTGTTCCAAAAAATCCTCACGGTTGAATGATCGCGCAGGCATCATTTCCACAAAGTCCAACCAACGTGAAAGTTTAGGTTAACAGCTCGTTCGCCGTTTTCACTTTCTTCGTGAACATGGCCACCTTTCTTAATGACCGGGCCAAAATGGTGAACGAACGCGCAGTTGGCTTGGGGAACGATAGCATCTGTGGTTGCGCGTCTCATTCAGTAACCGAGATACAGTATACTCAAATACAAAGCGACCACACTACAAAAGCTAGCTCGTAAGCTCCATTAACGGTCACGACAAATATTGGTTCGGTCGACATGGCAACGGACGCTCGTAAAAGAGATGCAACCAAGATTATGGGATGCAGTGTTGCCATGGTAATTTGAGAACAGTCAGCCCCCACAAGTTTCACGAGCCCCTTAACAGCTGACAATAACAGGTGTTTACCTCTGTCAATGAAATACTTTGACTAAAAAACCAGTGTTGTGCCTTCAGCAAGAGTGTAGGTCAGCTGATGTTTGGAGGTATGTTGCAGAGCGGTACGGTAAATCGACTAAAGGCTTGTGTACCTCAGCTTAGACAGAAATCGACGTACACTTGTAACCTTAAATGACGCAGGCGCCCAAGGCTGAGCTTTTAAGTATAACTCTCCGGTTATGTCAGTAAAAAGTAGGTCCCACAGCTACAGGAAATTGGAACTTTATATGTGGGCAATGGATAGTACGAATTGCACGGGCTGAAGGTCACAACTGATCCTAGTTGTCGCAATTCCGCAAACATTTCAATCAGGCCATTTCGAAAAGGGGCTTCAAATTCAAGTTCCGCTCTCACTAAAGCTCTCCACTACCACAGTTATTATCCAAATAAAATATGAATGTTTGCATCTTGCAAGCTACTGAACAACACGCATAAAAACTTGAACTAATACAGTCTTTTCCAGGTGTTCACCTTTGTATAGTTTATCGCTCCTGCTTCCGACAAAAAGATTTGACTTCAACTCAAATGGTTTGGTGTCATCCTGCCAATTTGATAGCCGTGCGAACAACCGTTCATTCAGTATATCAACTTACTTGAGTGCTGGATGCACTACTGCTAATCATTGCGAGGAGCAGAATCCGGTTTTATCAATCGCATTACACTACCGTGTGCGAACCGGCGTATTCAGTCGGGGGTTTACCTCTGGCGACGGAAAAACCCACAATGTCATTAAAGTTCGAGCAGATGCAAACCCTCCTTCAAAATCAGCAGAAACAAGTTGAACATGTCCAGTTTAAACTAATTGAAACAGTGACGTAGAAGCTTGGATCCCAGCAACCGACGTCGGGTCAAACGAATTTTCTAAAACTGCAGCAGAATCACTAATCGATTCAATCAATGGGTTTCACTTTGATCCTGCAATCGGCGCTACGTTAGAGTCTTGGTTTAAGAAGTATGAGGATGTTTTCAAGATGAAACTGTCATACGCTGAAGATGCTCGGACGATGAGACTCCTGATTCGTGAACTGAGTACCTCGGTACCTGAACGGTACATCAACCTTGTCTTGCCAAAGAACCCAAGGGATTTCACCTTTGTCGAAACCATCCAGACGCTATTACAAATCTTTGGCAACCAGTCATCCTTGTGTAATATATGCTACCAGTGCCTGTAGCTGATGAATTCAGAACAGTCAATACGGAGTGCGAACGGTTCAAACTTCGCACGATGACTGAAGATCAATTCAAATGCTCAGGTTTCGCTTGTGGACTCCAGTCACCAAATGAAGCTGACATCAGAACACGGATTTTGAGGAAACAGAACAATGTTCCGAAACCACCCCGCAGAATATCACTACCGAATGCTAGCGCTATGCTCGAACATACCAGTCACTCAAAGGTCCAAAGTGAGAACGCGACAACCAAAGGAAATCTCCCACACCGTGTTGGCAATGCGGTGGATGACATCATGTCCAACATTGTCCATTCAAACAGCACCCATGCACCCACTGCTTCCAGTGAGGCAACAAGGAGGACGATTGCCGTTTTAAGAAGCGCCCGGACGTGCTCAATCGGAAATCTCTCGAGTCACACAAGCCTCGCTTCTCAACAGTTCAGGTCGTTCTCCCAGTAAGAAATGACGACTAAGTAACGCGCAGGAAATACGTATCCGTCTCCACCAACGGCAGCTCGGTCGGACTACAGCGCGATACTGCATCCGACGTTACATTAATCTATGATCACACGTGGAACTCGATTGGCAAACCTACAATGAACTCGACAACCCAGCTTGCTAGAAGCGCTACCGGCGGTCGATCGCCCATCATTGGAGAAGTTCAGTGCACTACGGTCCTTAACGGATCGTCAATCAGGAGTATCTGCTACGTGACCCACAGTCCTGGGTTTGACCTCCTTGGATTGGATCGGTAAAGTGCACCTTTTTGACAGACCATTATTCGAAATCCGCAACCGCACTCAGGCTAAGCAGAAGCCCATGATGTATACAGAAGTCCACCCTTTACTCACAAACGCTCTCCAGCAAAGACACTCGGATGTGTTTGGGGGAGAATTTGACTGCTGCACCAAAATGAAGGCGGTCTAATGTCTTCGTCCTGAAACGAAGCCGGTATTTCGATCCAAGCATCTAGTACCCTACGTCTCCAGCAAGATGGAGTGATTGAACCGGTGAACTAGTCAGCATGGATTGCTCCCGTCGTCGTGGTCAAAAAGGTAAATGGAACAATACGACTTTGTGCTGATTACTCCACAGATTTAAATGACGCCCTCGAGACGCATCAGTATCCCTTGCCGATGCCAGAGGATCGCTTCACGAAACTGAACGGCGGGGAACGTTTCGAGAAGCTTGATGTGGACGAAGCTTATTTCAACTGCCGGTCGCTGAGGAGTCCAAGGAATTGTTAACGATTAACACCCACAAAGGACTTTAGTGATTCAATCACCTGCCATAAGGTGTAATGACAGTGTCAGCCATGTTCCATTAGGCGATGTATACCACGCTCACGGATATTCCCGGTGTGGCTTCCTACTTAGACGACAGTAAAGTCATGGGTCACAAAGCAGAAGATCTGGAGCAGAAGTTGGACAAATTCTTACTCAACTTTACGCCGGCAAATGTAACTTTGGAATGTCCAGTATCGAACACCTCGGACTCATTGTGGGCAAAGATGGCCGACGATCTGACCCGGCCAACGTAGAAGCCACACACAGGATGCCACCTCCAACCGACGTACTAACTCTGCGATCTTTCCTAGGGCTGGCCAGTCACTACAGTTCCTTCCTCACAGAGCTCCATAGAATCCGAACGCCAATAAACCGTCTGCTCACTAAGGATGTCACGTGGAAGTGATCGAGATAATGCCAGCGAACATTTGATCTCAAAGAAACCCTGCTGACCTCAAACCTGCTGCTTACGTATTAGGATTCGACGCTGCCACTCGTTGTGGCTATAAACGCATCCAACTGTGGAATAGGTGTTGTGACATCACGTACGTTTTTAGTTGGAAAGCAAAAGGCGTTCGCGCGTGCATCAAGGTCGCTTATATCCCCTGGGAGGAACTACAATCAGATCGAGAAGGATACCCTGGCAATAATCTTCGCAGTGAGAATGTTTGACAAAATGTACGCGTGACATTTTTCGTTGTTGACGGATCACAAACCGTTGCTTGCAGTGTTTGGTTTGAACAGAAACACCTTGCTTTACACAGCCAATCGTTTGCAAAAATGAAGAACATTGCTTCTTGCCTCCGATCTCACGAGAGAATACCGTTCAATAGCTAGCTCCGGTCAAGCTGAAGTTTTGTTTAGACTCATCGGACCACAGGCATTGACCGACGAAGACACAATAATCGTGGCGGTCAGCAGTGAACCTGCTGTACACCTCATTTTCAGCCAGGCTGTTCGAACAATTCTAGTGACAGTACAGATGATCAAGGAGGCGACCAAACTGAACCCACTTTCGATGCAAGTAACGACGTTCATCCGGACGACTTAGCCACACGCGGACCTCAATGATGACTTACGGGAAAACTTCCATCGCTGAGAGGCCCTTAAGATCGTGGAAGGGTTGCGTCATGTTTGCCGACTGAGTAACGGTCCCGGAGGCCTTCCAACGACAGGTACTCAAGCAATTCCACGGTGGACACTTAGGGATCAACCGAATGAAGTCTTTGGTGCACAGTTCTGCCTACTGGCCACGAACGCACAAGCGAATTGAGAAGCACTGCCAAAAATGCATATCGTGTTGTCTGGCGGTGAAAAATCCCGTGGAATGTGAAGTACACATTTGATCAGCAACTCAAATGCCTTGGCGAAGGCTTCACATGAAGTTTGGCAGACCCCTTAATGAGCAAACATATCTGGTCATCGTGGATGCGTACACCAAATGACTAGAAGTTCATAGCCTATGACAGCCGAATACGGACAGCACAATACAGAAGCTGTCGGAACTCCTTAGCTGTTTCGGACTGCCAGAGATGCTCAGTTCACCTCTTCCGTCTTCCAAAAGAGCCAGACATTCAACACATGCCGTCTCCAGTTTACTGACACCTTGAGGCGAACGTTGATAAAGGCTAGAGGAGGAGTTTCGCCAAATCACGTTCCATAGACCTTCTTGACCAATTACCGAACAACCCTGACTTTGGAGTACGCATACGCATAGCTTATGATAGAATAGGGTCCACAAGACGGAAACGATATTTTGATAGCGTCTAACACAATTTTGCACTGCTTGCCGTAATTGTGGTAGAAACAAACCTTTCGAGCTTGAAACAATGAGGAATACTGGTCCGCACCGCTTATTCAATCTTACAGAGTAGGGTCCACGTACCCTGGCATGTCTATTGATCAATAACATCCGTTTGTAATGTGTAACTGTTTTTATATATGTATGACATGATCTAGAATTCACGTGTCGCGTTTGAGGAAACACCGCAGTATGTTCAGTTGTTAGCTCTATAATTAAGTCGTCATCATTTTAGCAAAGTTTCTGATTATTCTGGACCGAATGAAAGACTTTTAAAAAATCCTGGTGGACTGCCCAATGTTGACATAATTTGGATACTAAACGCTGACAACGAGTAGATTATTTTTGACGAATCACCCATACTATATTAAGTGGTCATCCAACTATGTTATCCCACTAAAACTACACTATGGCATACTGACTCCTTTTGTTCATTTAACCGAGACGTCTTCACTGTTGTACGTTCATTCAAATGGATATTTCTATCAAATAGGTTATTCAGTTGACAGCTTAATCGAAATCCGGCTAAAACGGACGTGCCATGTGAGTAATTTCAACCGTTGAAACAATCTGAAAAGACAAACGAGTATGTTGGGCCAGATATGGCTTAATGTTTTATGTTCTGTATGGTCAGGAAGCTCGAGGTTCAAATATACACTATTAATGGGGTCTACAACCGTAAACCTCGAGCCTGGCCTCCTGAACCGGAGTGAATTTGTTCAGAATATGACGCAACATCTCTGTTGCCTCGTTATGAAAACCAGACAGTTTTCAACGTTGACTCACGGCTGTTCATCTAACCCTCAGCAGAATACCGACGAATTCGTTCAGAGTTGACGGAAATTACACTAACACGGAGCTACCAAATATCACCAAGCTTTGGAGCAGCACGTATGTTGGGAATTTACTTTCTATGCTATTTTAAGTATCCAACAAACACCTTATCAGTCGTTTACCATCATTCAAAGTACATTAGGTCTGGATATTTTCAGACTGACCAAACCTAGTGAGCAGCGGCTGCAGGAGCAGTTAAGAAAACCGGCGTTGGAACCTAGGAACTACCAGTTGGAAGGTAGCTTCCCTATCACTGAGCTTTCAAAAACTCGGTGGTACAACGCACACTGTATAAAAACAAATGTTCCACTCTGAAACGTAATACTGAAGCCTTTGAAGTATGAACAACTGTAGGCATTCATAGTTGGACAAGGTGGGTTCTACGTCCTAGGAATCAGATCTTAATAAATGTTGGTGTTATTTTTTAGTGTTTTTCGGAACGCTATTGTAAAGAGAGAAGACTGTCCGTAAAAGTGTTCTCTGTCTACACCCAGGCTGAGATGAACAGGAAACGGTGGAGACTTGAGTGTGTTTTTAGTACCACACCTAACGAATGGAGCTAGGTATAACAGTGGGTTGGAACATTCGAACGGTATTTTAAAAAACGTTATTGTGCACTTTTATTCGTGGTTAGACATGTACGGGTGAACTCAGAAGCCATTGTAAACATTCACTAGTGGGCAACGTTGATTGCTGTCCACTAAACTATATAGTAACTGCTTAAGTAACGAAAACACTGCACGTGGAAGGTGATATACAATGGAACTAGCCGGATGGTTTTCAAATACATGATCACTAAATTAGAATAAGAAACGTTTAGTTCTAACCTGTTCTGCTCACATCCAATACACCATCTCAGGTAGGGTCACACGTGTTTTTACATGCCGTGAACATTACGCACGTTCTCAAGAAGGTTATGACGTTCTACACATAACGTTGATGTAAAACTGCACAAACACACACACACCTGTCTGCTTTCTGCATCCTAGTCGACTTGCTAGTTGCTGGTGCACCAAGAAACGCATACAGTACGCATTGTGATTATTATGATACGTACTGGTGACCTGATGTATCAACTCATAGCACGAACGTTTGGTTAGTAGCATCGATCGATTTCCACTGGTCACACAAAATCTTGTAGCTTTCACGTTTGGATTTCGACACCCGATCACCCTAGAGATTAGCAGATTGACTAGGACAGAACCAACGGAACCAGGTGGGACAGAACAGTTGTCCGGATTACTATTCATGGAGTACGAGACAGTAGAAACTTAATCGATAGCTTGGTGAGTAAACAGAAACGATCAAAAGTGGCGTACTGTGTGAACAACAAATACCGTAATATTGAGCTATCGTAGTGTAAAACAGAATACCTCTTCAGCTAGTGTGAGTGACTGACAAGTCTAGTTAAGAAAGTGGTGTTTGTACTTCGGGAAGTTAGTTGTCCGTAGTCACACCATAGCGCCTTCGTTCGATAGAGACTAAGGTGAGAATGAACATGATTTGCAGTTAACTTCCGTTCAAAATTTCGGGATAAAAATATCCAGTCAAATAGGCGATAGGAAAATACCTGTGAATACATTAGCCGACGTATAAAGACTTGTAACTTGACCTAGTTCATATGGACAACAACAGACAAGCATTATGATTATGGGGAACAACAATTTCATTGAGTCAAATACTTCACGGATCATTTGGCAACAGACTACAGGAAACTACTGAACAGCAATACTTATATATAGTAGTACCTTGGAACAAATGTGAATATCCTATCTATTGAAAGAACGTTCCACAAAACAGACAAGCTTTAGTTAAAAAATTTGTGCGTTTGTCTAGCAGTCTACAGCCATCATATTCGCCGCGTGGAATTAGTCAGCTCGAGTGTATTGTAAATGGTTCCAACCGCATAACTATATTTCTTCGGTCAGCATAAGAGGCACTTCAGGTAGTTTGGCTGCCTAATGCGAAATCAGCATTTATTCGTTCGCTAAAGAAGGTGAATGCCATCGGAACAGAAAGGACCATGAAGGGGTTTTCGTTTCCATATTTCAATTGTTCCAATATCCGCACAGAATTCATAAGGAGTCAATTATACGAACAGCTGCTTTTGGCTATTCAACTCAGACTTTTACAGTCACTAGATTAGGTGTGAGTTATGTATGAAAAGGTAAAACAAATCAACTAGGTCATTAAACATAACAGAAATGCGGTGAATCACAGTCTACTGGAGGAGGATGAGAGTGCTGTTGAATACGTGAGAGTGGTGCACATGCCTGCTATTCGACTCGCGTCCATCGGTGTCAAACATACCTTATGTGATGGAAAAACCTGATGTGAATAATCAGTAACAGCTGTTTGTATTATTGACATTTTGTGAGTTTCCAAGTTTGACTACTCAAAAGGGATGATGAGTTTATGATCTGAACTAAAAACCTTCGCGGCTTTTCAGTACGGGCTCCTGTTCCCTCTACCACTCAGTCCATAAGCTACGTTTAGGAATGGAAGTCTGGACACTCGGATTTAGTGTTCAAACAGCAGAGACCTTTTGGAAAATTGTCTAACGTACATGTTCAACACGGTCTGCACACATTCATTATCTGATGGACTATTCTGCTGTCCAATTTCACGAAATACATTTTGGGGAAACGCGGTGTTACCCAAGTGACTGCGGCTAACCAACGAAAAAAAAACGATCGTCAGAAAAAGCGGATATACTTGAGAGTTACAGTGTGCCTGTGCAAAATTTCTAAATTGTATAACAAAGTGGATTTCATGTTCATGCATGTTAGGTCTCGAATCAAGTCAACCCGAATAGGGTACATGACAGCCAAATCTACAGCTATACGTATACATATCCATACATGTGATAATAAGTACGAGCAGAGAAGAAATATAAAATCTGCGGAGAAAATAATAATGACGCACAACACTGTGCGGGCGAGTGTTTCGAAAAATTATTAACGACTCGTCACTCAGTACAAAGTGTGGAAGCATAAAAATGAGAGATACTCAAAACCCTGTGTATGGACTATCGTATATGTGACAGTTCGTTCATCTGACAGAGTTGCTAGATAGATAGATACAGTGGTTAAAAACCGCAAGCAGAAGAAGAACGGAAAACGGTTTTCCCGAACAATTTTGACAAACTGTAAGTTGTTTAGAAGGGGAGTGAACTTGGTCAAATTGGAGGATACACTGGCACCTAAACAAACACTGGGGGCAAGGATGTCTGAGCGTGAAGTCCTTAGCAAAAAGATTGCGAAATCAATGGATAAACAAATGAACAACGAGGACAAATATAACAATGGATATAACGCCTAACTAAATATAAAAGTGAGTGGAAAGGTTTCAACTGCTAGGCAATGGAAGTGAGACATCGGATTTTAAAAGATAGTTCAGTAATATGTACTGATAGGCTTATCTTAGAAGCAAGCAAAGCATCGTCATTCTTTACCGCGGAGTGTTTCTTCATGAGTTTAAAAGCCATGTGAGTAAAAGAACAGAAGTGAGGTACGTTAAATGTAGAATGTATTTTTTGCAACAGCAAATGTCACACTAAGCCATTTTCTGGAAGTCCATTCCAGATTTCCGGACAATGATAAGCACACTAGATCAGTGATAGACCTTTGAATTATACTGCTCCTTCTGTTCGTTGGATCAGCCTTTTGTTTCGCAACATTCGTGTAACGTGAACTATTTTAGAGCTCTGTGCAGATTTCCTTCTCGTCAACAATGGACAAATAGCGAATCTAATGTAGATACTCATTCTGTTATGAGATTTGATGAATCACTGCCTGGTTTACTAAATTTCAATTCAGGTAGATTGCCACAATGCATGATTATTTTCCAAATTGAATGAGACTGTGTTGATTTTAGCAAGCTTAATCAGTGCTGCCTCAGTAACCTGAATTAACATAAACCACTTATGCAAAAACTGACTAACGAGTGAATCTCAACCATTGTTTCTGATGACGGTTACCAGTCAGGTTAGCAAGGTTAAAAAACCGCATATCACGGTTTCTATGAAGAGCGAGAACGAAGAATCAAGCAAATTAGGCAAGCTGGAGTATTCATCATTCGGTGCAGTGATTAGGAAGGTGGGATATTTCAGTCTGACTACAGCTGGAAGCATCCCAAATTTTGTAGCCTTTACATAGCCCATCTACTATATGCGATTATTCGTGGTGTAATTTCCCGCAAAGACTGCTGCTTCAGAGCCACAATTTACTGGCTGTGAAAGCTCTATGTATGCGAATTCAGCCGTTGGTTGTTAAGGTTATCCTGGCTGGACTTCCTGGCGGGCTGAGTCAAACCACTGTAAAACAACTCAGATTGATCAACGATTCGTGGATGGATCTTATTTGCATAGTGTTTATCCAATGTTGACGAAAGTCTGGTGCACCACCACCCACTCGCTGCCATGCGGTACAGGCTGTCAGGTCAAAGGCTTTGGGTTGAGAATCCTAATCGTTATCCTGCCTAGGCCTAAGCGTCCTGGCAATATCCCAGCCCACGAATTCTCACAACACCAACAATTCCATATTGTGTCGACCGTCTCACAGTGTAAACCGTGTCACCTTATCTGCTACATACAGCGGGATGGATAGGCAAAACATGCCGTCGCTCACCCCCTGCTCACTGTCCTGTCAAATTTAGTTTTCAGGCCCCTCCAAAACCCTATTTCTGGTAATCACTCTGCAGATCCCATGAGAAATATAGCGAGTCAGAGTAACACTGTGCCGGTAAGTTCCACCTCTTAACACTGAACCTCAGCCCCCCCCCCTCGTCCCTTGCTCAGACCTAGAATGCGAAGTAGTATAAGTGCTTTCAAAGTTCGCACTCTAAAACAGATAGATAAACAGGCTGCTCTTGCATGAACGTCAGATTCGTTAAATGACGATGTTTGTTGTGTTTCAAAGACTAGAATCCAAAATATTAGTTGGCATATGGAACTAACAACACATAAACCGTCTATCCGATAGTGATTTCACACATCGGATAAGTCTATGACCGCCGTTAACGGCAAAACTGGAGTGGATGTAGTCCTCAGCACGATGGCCTCAGCCACAGTGATGGATTAGATTACTGCTAACAATAGACTTCGCCAGGGTCGGTTAAGGTCAGCACTAGACGTAGAAGTTTTAGAAAGATTTTGATTGTGTCTGCTTATACTCCAACTGACTGCAGTGAGGTTGGCGCCAAGGATGCCTTTTATTAAGATCTGACCGCTCTCTTCGGTCAACACATGGCTCTGATATAGTCGTTCTGGCCGGAGATATGAACGCCCAGGTCGGCCGTTTTGGTTGGACCGAGTCTCGTTTAGGTGGCAGGTTTGGGATGGCATCACATCGGTCAGAAAATGGCGGGCGACCGTTGCGGCTGCACGCTGAGCATAAGCTTTTCTTAGCCAGCACTCTCTGAATCAGACCTCGTCACAGATAGACCGCATAGCTGTTAGGTATAGGTGGTGGTGTTCCATTCAGGACTGTCGTTCTTATTGGAGCACGTAATTAGATTCAGATCATGCGTTGGTACGTTGTCGTTTCGTACTCACTTTTGCTCAGCAACGACACCGCCGACAGCAACGACTGGCGGTAGAGAAACTGACAATACCGTCGGTAAGGCATAAGTATCAAACAAGCTTGGAAATCTGCCTTAGTAGTTCTCACTCAGAAGATGCTGATTGCTCCTGGACCCAGATCACACAAGCCATTCGTGAAGCAAGTATGTTAGCATGTGGCACGGAGTACCTGGGATGAACAAACATTGGATCTCGGAGAAATCTCTGGAGTTGTGAGAAGCCAGGCAAAACATCCCTCCTGACAGTTCATGTAACAAGTGTAGAAGAGATATCCGTAGGAAACTGAAACATAGCCTAAAGGCTGATCGTGATGCTTGGTTATTGGGAAAAGTTAAGGAAATGGAGACGGCTTTTGCTCCAGGAAACCGTCTGTCAGTGAAGCTATCAGCGAGACAGATGGCACACTCATCTATAATAAGTCCAGAAGGTTAGAGCGATGAGTGGAACATTTTGAGGGTCAATTTAAGCGGCCTCCTGCTTCTACCGCGTTGCTGCCACAAACTTGTAATCTGGTGCCCTGGTCGATAGACTTGGAACCACCCACTGAGAATGAGGTCCGCAATTGCACTGCGGTTCTCAAGCGTAATAAGGCTGCTGGTCCAGATAACCTCGTGCCAGCACTTTTCAAAGAAGGGGGAGAGGC
>QNGE01001769.1:33935-78056 GCA_008508345.1 Paragonimus westermani | reverse complement strand
AGCACCATGAGCGGCGTACGTCAAGGCTGTCCGCTGTCACCATTTTTGTTTAATTTCGTCATAGACGAAATAATGGAGGATTGTCTGCGGCACTCACAAGATGCCGGCGTGGACCCCCAACCTCGTGAAAGACTGACTGATCTTGATTATGCTGACGACGAGGTGTTGCTGTTGGACAACTTTTAATCAGCACAAGCGATGTTAGACGCTATTTCGCGTTCTGTTAAGTACTTCGGAATGCGGTTTGCAGCCTCAAAATGCAAAGTGCTTTTGCAGGATTGCTGTGACTACGTAGATTTGATGTTAAATAATGTAGTCATAGAGGTTGCTGACCGGTTTGCATACCTGGGAAGGTGCATCGGGGACGGGGGCGGAGGTGTAGGGAATGAAATAGAAGCGCGCATCTCTAAGGCTAGGGCGGTATTCGCTAATTTGAAACATCTCTGGTGAAGGAGAGGTATTTCTCTGAAGCTAAAAGGTCGTGTATACAAGACAACGGTGAGGGCCGTATTACTTTACGGCAGCGAGACCTGGCCGCTCAGGGTAGAAGACGTGAGCCGTTTTCAGGTATTTAACCACCTATGTCTGCGTTCGATCGTTCATAGCGAGTAGCCTCAACGAGTAGTCACCGAGGTGATTAGGAAGTGGGTGTTTGGTATTGACTGACAAATGTGTTCTTTTGTTCACTCCTTGCATCTGCAGACTTGCCAGCTAGTCGTCTGCCACACCAAACACTCTTTTCCGACGCTGTGTGGTTGACAGAGGATGACGTGGCGTGAAAATGCGAAATCGTTCAGGATGGGGTTGGCTACTGTAGATCAGGTTTTTCTTCCGGGCTAGGACTCTCGGGACTCACGGATTCGGTGGCTAGAAACGTTAGATGAGGTGTTGTCATTGTTTGTCCGAGTCTTCTGTGGAGCAAATGCATCTGATGACGTGGGACAGTGAAGGTGAATTGCCTTGCTGATGACGCCTTACTTTCGCTCACTGCCTGAACAGTTGATTGAATATTTGAGATTAGATGAATCAGATCATCATTCCTCTATTTATATTTCTCAACTTGGATGTGCTCTTTCCCTCAGGGTTTTATAGCATCAGCATCGTCGTAGACAGCAATAGATCACTGTAAATCACTGATACTTGACTGACACAAGTAGCTTGGTCCTCTCACATCCCATTCATTTGTTATCCTCTCTTCCTATATAGGGTTTGTTTTCTAATCTTCGTGGTTTTGTGGCAGTTAGGCAGTAATGCGAACCGCTGATTTATTGATGTCTTCGATGGTGTTGACAAAGGAAGAGTTCAATTAAAGACGGCAGATTGGTGGAAATAACTTGAAGGTAATTGTTTTTGTAACGTTGTGGTCGTGTCTCAATCCATGCCGCTTTTGCGAAACTTTCTGCAAATTTTGCCGAAGGTTTCAAACGTAAACCCAATATTGTATTTCATTAGTTCAAAGTACACCAACAGAATTTAAGGTAAGAACGTATAAATGAGCGTCGCATGTGTGTAGGATCACCGTTTGGAACTCAGGGTTTAGAACCAAATTTACAGTAGAATTAGTTCGCACAAAGTACGTGCACCTACAGTCTTTCCGTTAATCAGGGATATTATCTAAGTTCTTGGCTGGATAGCACAGCGCACCTGACTACGGAGTACGCATACACTTTTGCGTCATCCTAAACTGGACGGTGGGTAATTTTTACATTTCAGGAAGTACATTAGCTGCTGTATAGCTGACTGAAGAATGTACTGTTAACATTGGCATTTGCTTTGTGTGTAGCACTACGGGATTGTGCCCACCAGGTTTGAAGATAACTGTGAGTACATGGCTTGGAAAGTCAGTGTTTCAAAAAATTGCTGTTGGATTCACTTGCTGCCTGTCCGACAGAGTAGAGAGGCAACTCCAACACAAAGCAGGTAGAAATCAACTTATACGGTACAAAGTGTTTGGAGCTCATATATTTTTTCTAAATGTACCACATAATTTTATTCGATTGTAATTACGTCGAATTCTTGTGCAACGATAGATACTTGCGCAAAATTTATGGAACTCATCCACAAAAGGTTCCACCAAGTGGGCGAGCCCGTTAGTCTACCTTGTTCTTGTTGACCACTGCACACCTTCATTCAGCTAGGAAGAAATTAGGTAGCAGTAGGTGGTGATCATTTTTGAATTCAAGATGGAACAGTTTGGAGAAAAAGGGCGGGAACATCATCTATGGCGATTCCAGAGCACAATCAACAAGTCAGGGATTATCGATATCGTTGAGTATTCGACTAGCGCGGGTCACAGTGTGAATTTCCGTCAGTGATTTACGGTCATCTGGACAGTGTTCAGACATCCACCAAGGTCAGTATAAAGTTCACTGATCGTGCTAACTGAAAATTAACGATTTGAGTAGCTCAACTTGTGTTATGCTGTTGTGAAATGTTCATATTCTTGAGGACCCTTAGCTCTTATCCTAATGTCCAACAATGACGCCGACATTCACAACTTTCACTAAAAATTTTCAAACCAACTTGTTGGTACATTGCATCGAACAGCCTTATATCCTAAACCCAGCACGTGATTACTGGCCTTTAGAAATGTGTCAATCTGATGAATAATTTCCCGGAAACAGGTATCTATCTGCTTGGAATTGATGAATACTCCACTGATGCGTTAAACTCGGAGGCAGGAATCACTACCAATCGGCCCCAAACAGGACTCTTAGGTAGTTCAGTGAAAACTGAGGTTAACAATTAAGCGTAAATGAGGGGATATTCCAAGTTCTCGAGGCGAGAACCAACTTCCCATCGAAGCAGACAGGCACGCTTGCCTCAAGGATTACCTGTGGTCAACCGCGCCCGTATAACCTAGTATAGGGGACTCACGGAAAATATATAAAGAGAAATTTGGAATGACATCTGTATATCTGATTCTATGTTGGCCAGTTCAGAAAGTGAAGACAAATCGAAAATCGTTTAGGCTTCATGAGTTCATCAGTAGAAAACTTGCGAAAGGAAGACGTCGGAAGATAATGAGCGAAACGGAAAACTGGCCAGCGTTAAGCAATCTCGCAACCACAGCAGTGCAACTTAGAGCAGGTAAATAAAACGAACTATGAGAGGTTGAGAATATTTTTGCCAAGATTATTATTGCGTTCAAATCGACTGATTACTCGGTTGGTTTCCCGAATGTGTGTTCCAAGTGTGCGCTAGAATTTGGAACCCGACGTTGCAGTTAAAGCGGACTCTGGTAAACTGTTCCAGATTGGCCACACCCGGGCACTCTGCATGGCAAACTGCTCAGCTGATTTGAAACATTGGGTTCCAGAGGTACATTTGAAAAATGTCAACCACACTAGGTAAGGTTCCTGGCATCATGACATTTCGATCGCATTGCTTCGGTTACGTTCGCAAACTTAGCATTGTCAGACGATACAGGCTCAAAGTTTATTGTGATGATAACACAACGTCCTCACAACCGTGAAGGATCACGCTTCGTGGAAGATGACAATAGTATCTAAAAGGACTTTGAAGTCATACATAAGAAACTGACAACGAAACAATTAATAATGCACTCCAAGGCACTTGCCGTCCTGTAGCAACATGATAATGCGTGTGTTTGAACAATGTTCAGCTGTCTAAGCCTAAATAACAAAAGGCAAATGACACGCTGAACGAAAGATCTTTTGACCCATGCAAGGTCATAATCATCGTCGATGGAGTTAGTACGTAGGATGTAATAGGGACTAGGTTCACTAGGTTTGATGACATCGTGTACTTTCGGTTAGTGAACTGAAGGCAAAACAATGGCTCAAACGGATGCCAGTTTGAATGCCCATGATTCCAGGCATTTACTGGCGCAGTCTATCCACTCGACCGTACAAAAAGCGTAATATTGTCCGAAAATTGGTTTATCGAACAACCCATCTGTCGGAATTCGAAAGACGATCGATATTTGGTCACACTCGACTTCCCAACATGCGCAGAGCGAATGGCTTTTGTTCGCACCGCTCCCGCTAATCCGACCACAGACCACAGGCGGTGCAGAACTGCTGACCCAAGTACCCAGAAAAACGAGTCAGGCTAGACAAATCGAGAAGGCAAATTTTCGAAAACAAAACTCCTCAGTTTTGGTTGAAGTATGTTACGAAACTCGAAATATTTTGCATTGTTTATGTGCATTGGGCAAACTTATCCGAGTTTGTCAATGACGAGTGACGAGGTAGTCAAGTGTGTCCACAGGTTAGGCTTGAAAACAAAGGTGGTTTTTGCTGGTCGACGTATGGTCGAAGTATGTCGTTCGTTTGCTATTTGGATGCTTGGTTAGCTAAATTGTAATGGTGCTCTACTGAGTATTTCGGGATCAAGTTTGCTTGACCATTCACGCTTGAGATGTTCTCTCGAGCTGGTTTTCCCCGGTTTACTTGACTTGTGTGTACAACATTTGGTTGGTTATAGCCTGCCTGCGCTTAAGTGTTGGTCTACACGACCAACTTAGTGCTTACTCTGCACATGCATTTGGTCAAAACGTGTTGATCCAATCGAGCATGTTTAAGGGTGCATCTCATCCAGGGGTAACAAACCACACAAACTTATGTACAAAGCGATTGTTTTTAAGAATTATTCACAACACGAAGTAGCCGGCCGATTTACGTGGACGACAGCAAAAAAGAAACGGTGATGGTTTACGTGGAATGGTATTTTAACGCGGTGTCCGCGTTCGATTTCTACCTTGGTTACGCAAGTTATGAACCCGGCTCACTGAGAATTTTGGTTGTGTGCTCACATGTATTTTCACTCATAGGGGGATTGCTGTCGCCGATTGTACCCATAGTGCGCTTACTGCACGCACCTGGCGGCATCTGATTCGGATTAACTTATCACAGTGACCGAAGCCAAATGACGCCTGCGCTTAACCATCACCGCAATTGGCTTGCGCCGCACCACTTGCGGTTCCACCCACACACAACATATCCAGTGTAAACCCGAAGGAATAAGACCAGGAGGTGTCTGAGTGGGGCCTTTGTGTCCAGCCGGCCAATATCGGTTAGCCAGTTGATTGGCTAGTATGGAAAGGAAACCCTTATCTCTCGTAAAGTAAACAGAGAGAGACTGCAATGATGAGATCTAAACTGAGAAGAAAGATATGTGAAGTGTAATACAAGAAGCATTATAATATAACAGTGCAGGTTAGTGAATCCCAGAGAATGAATGAGAAGGATGAGAAACAAAGTTCACAGTGGACTACGAAGTCAAACAGAGCATTCATCGTACAATACACTAACAAAGCTGAAGTAATGAATGGGTAGAATATAACAGACACCCAAGTTTCTGAAAAGGGGAACGAATTAATTGTCAACGGCCAGGGTCTTGGCTGATACAGTCATTAACAGAAACAGAGTGGACATATTGATGTGACATACTTGGCCTGAGTCCAACGTACTCGTCGTCTCTTCGGCGACGGTGTAATCATGAGTACGTTGGTGACCTACTAATTTCAAACGGCCAGTGCATTCGTGGTCGCACACATCGCAACGCCATATGGTCACGTCACCGCGACCTATGGCACCGATGGTACCCTGGCTTCATACACACACACACACACACACATATTACCCAGCCTAATTCAAGTTCCCTAACCTGGATATAAAAACCAGTATCAATGTACACAGGTTTCCCTCCTTGCACTTAATCGCACCAATTACATAGTCCACCTATACTTCCGAGCTGCACGGCAACGAACACAAAGTCAAGCCCATTCGTATCTCGATATCGCCATTTGGCTTGGGGAAAAACATTCAGTCGTGTGAATTAAACTTAGTCACTGTCATCAGAACGCACCGATTTACACAGGGCTTCAAGCGAATGACTGTTTCCAGCGCAAACACTGTCAGGCATGAAAAAAAGTTGGTATATTATCAGTACATTGAGAGCGAGGGAATCAGTACATTGGGTGGTCGGTGGAATTGGGAGACCTTGTCTCGTGATAAGTGAATGATCGAGATGATTACGAGTGGAAGAGTAGACCGACATTCACTTCGATTGGTTACAACGGTACATTTCACGTTTTGAACACCATGAAAAGGTGTAGGTGGTTATCACATTAAAAAAATGACTGATTGCACGCCAGATAATAGAACGATCGCTCGGTGGCAGTAACACCGCATTACCGGTCACACGAAAATGTGGTTGAAGTCGGTGGGCACTACATACCTTGCCTAGATTACAGTATTCACGAATATTCAGCTATCCTGTAGGCTACTACATCATATGACAGAAAACTGAAAGCTCAGGCATTCATGCTTTTGTAGTTATACATCGTCCATAGACAAGTGATTTGTTTTGATAGAGTGCTTCTGGTGAAAAGTTCAATCCACGATGTTGACTTATTTATGCTCACCACCATCATCACCAGAGGCCGCCGTCAATTAAGCGATGAGATACAATCGCACAGTAAAATGTGCATATATAACAAAAGAAATCAATAACCTGAATAAACCAAACGAATCGTTAGCAGTTAGCACGAGGTTGTAGGAAGTCTGCGGTACGAACTCCTTGACAGCCTGTGCTGTCAAGCAAGCGGATGAACACCACGTGATCAGACAGACCTCTTAAGGCATTCACTACATTGTTTTATGAAGCAACTCGGTCAGACGATAATAATATTCATGATACTCTACTCGATCAGCTATCATGCTGCTTAACCCATTAGGCCTGGCACCAGATAAGACACTTTACCCCGGAAGACGAAAGCCACCGACATTTTATGACTCACCAATAGCTAATTCTAATTCTCCCACCGACTGAGTGTTTAATAGCTCACACGGTTAGCTGGGAACACAACAATGTGTGCACAGAAAGATGGAGCGACATTCGTTACACATAGTACCTCTTGTAAAACCAAAGCCGACCATGGTTAGCGAAGAACGCCGCGGCCTTGGAAATATCTGATCCATTTTCACTTTCAAAGTGGTCTGTAGTTCACGAGCCAGCTGACAACCTCCAGCAGTCTAGTGAACAAGTGACGAGTCTATCAGTGTCAGGGCAATTTAATGACACATTGTATGATCCGTCTAATCCGCCCTCCTACTTGGCAGTGGGCCAAGGCAGGGAATTCTGTCATGACCCGACGTGTAGGTTACACACACACACACACACACACACACACACACACACACACACACACACACACACACGTGACTGCATGATGGCAGAATATGCTTAGGTGTCATCCAATAAAGCACGCAGCGATCCAATAATTCTGACGTTTCATACCCACCGGGGCAATTCTCGCTCAGTTAATTGCTGTTCCACCCGAGTGTGCATGCTTAAGTGCCCATTGAAGCAATGTAACACGTGGGTCCCGTTCCACAGTATGACTGTTCTCTTCTGATTTAAGAGATGCTACGGATTCCCCAAATCTTTCTCCAGTGCTCCATATATGATGCAGTTGAACACTACGAAAGGAAGTAGGCATCAGACTTTGAGGATAACACTTTTGACATGAAATTGTGAGGTGGCAGTTGAATTTTCGTGGATTACGTTTCTAAAGGTTTTTTTGATGAATGCAAATCATGAGAAGAACTGCTGCAGGCTCCTTTGTAAAAACAAACCGAGGGATACCATCAAAAAGTATCAACGTTCGTACTAGGCTCATACACATGTCACGAACTTCAAATCTGCAAAGTGGTTGAACGTGAAGCAAGTTGATGTGAGAAAAAAGTATTGTCTTTTTCAACTACTGAAAATGCCTTTCTATCTAAAACAATCAAAGGACCTCATTGAAGAGAAGTTTGCAACAATGTTTTGGTGAGGTGGTGTGGAACGACGGATTATAATAGACTTGACTCTTAAATCAGGTAAGCCTGCAGCTCTAGGTAGTGTGACATTGAGAGTCAAGATAAAACTCTCATCTTGTCCATGAAAATAACACACACCATGCGCGGTAAAAAAAATGTTGTCACGTGATAGTGTTCGTCAAAAAAATATCATCGTATTGACCAGCGGGATTCAAATGTGTCGAAAGTGTGTGATCTTGAAGAAGTTTACAACTTCATCGTGAATCTTCGATAGATGCTTCATATCAATGACCCCTCATATCATCATCCGACGAGATGGTTGATGGAGATCCTGAAACTTGAAAATCACAAACACTCTGGAGGGCTTACAAACACCTGTCAGTTCCCGGAGCTACCGACACAACCACTATGAGTTCTATTCACAGTTCACTGAGCCATTAACGATTGGAAGAATCGAGATTTTGTGATTACGTGTTGACGTATTCATGTTCTACACGCATATTAATCACGATCTCGAATGGTTCTGTTCCAAAGGACATACTTTTTGATAAAACGATGTTAACTTGAAACAGCTCGTTCCCTTCAAAATTTTGAGCACAGTTATGGCACAGGGAATGACAGATGGAAACACTTCGTATTGACCCGTCAGTACCAAATTCACAATAACAAAGCTACATATTTACAATAGCGTGGTTTGTCATATCCAACAATTTGGGGGTAGGTAGGATGGATAATCAATCGGAGGGTTAGAGAAGGTGACTAATTCCAGGGCAGGGTCCCGTACACAAACAATTGTTTTTGAACCCACAAGACTAGCTTCAGTCGATGAATTGCGCCCACTTCAGAATGACGTAATAGAATTCTGAATGCGGGGTATAGATCGAAAACATAACCGGTGATCAAGACTTGCTTTGGACTACGGATCCTGTTTGTGTTTTAACGACTTCGGAAATACGGATGTCTGCACCCATTTAGACAAACGTTCTGTCACTGTGAGATAAAGCACTTTACGATTCTGTCTAAATGTGTTCGCAACTGCACATAATGCACATAATGTGGAGTGGCCCCGATAGGCTAATCTCCTTTAAGTAAATACACAAGTAGCTTCTGGGTCCGAGCGAATGCGCGGAATTCGGCTGCGTTAAATGTTGGCTCAATCGATTTTGTCAGTCAGTGTTGTTCTATGCATACCGTAATTCTATGTAAACCTCTTTTCTAACGGCGACCACATGTTCGGAATATGGTTTGTGTCTACTATGTGTTTTTATAGACATTTTGGAATATCCATTAAATCGTAGCACAGAAATGATCAAGTCCAATGTCTCCGCAAGGCTGTCTTGTGTACAGATTCTTCTTGCTCATATGAACAGTGTATTTATTAGTGCGGGTTAGTGTAAATTTGGTGTCAACGAATCAATACTGAATATTTGCATCTATCCTGTGTTATTCAAAACGGTGTCAGCTTCAAAACAGGTGGACAGAGTTGTGATGAGAAGTCTGTGGAATCCGTTGCTAGCCGATGATGTTATGACAAAGCTGGAACAAGCAAACTGAGGAAAATCACTCCGTTTTGCATGACAAATAAATGAATGATATAACAACGCTCGCTTAAGATCGGGTACAACCTGAAAACCAGCTGGCTGAGTTTAACTCACTCCATGTTGATATCGCTTTTCGTTGTCATCGTAAGATTGATCGTTCAAAGGATTTCCTCAATGTGTGATTGATCTAAACAGTCAACAGGTTGGTAAGGTGTCCAGTATTCCAAAAACCCACCTATCTTATATTCTTCAGCTTCTTAGCTATGCAGCATATAAGTTGTTTCAACTCAGGTACCATTGTACGTAGCCTAGAAAGCGTGAACGGCGGAAGGCGCAGAAACGTAATAAGGACAACTGAAGGAGGTGATACATCCAAACAGCTATCCCGAAACGCCCAACGAAGCTCCCTGGAAAGTGCTCGTACACACAGAATCGTAACTGATAATACAGAGAAGACAGAGTTCAGTGAGTTGCCTTACGTAGGCGAGTACCTGAGCATAAGGCAAAAGCACGACTTTGAAGTGGGTTCACAGTAGATGATTGGAGTCACTTAATTGAATCGTATCACACAGTAATGAAATGTCTCTGACACCAATCACGAAGTTTGATTCTACGCACACAGCAAGTCACTTCATCTGCTTGCTTACCTGTAGTGACATGTATTGAAAGACCACATAGACGATTAGTCAGACGGACAAGGGACTACCTCCTAAAGTTGCCACGTTAATCATCACGTCATCCGGACAGCCGGTGTGAGTAGTAGAACGAAGATCGACCATACGGGTCGCCAAACTTCTCACTCTATCCGGACAAACTGCCAAAATAATTACACCGTTCCGTGTGATTACAGCGTATAACCAAATAGAAATGTTTCAGTATATTGAGGTCATTTAACTCACCGTCTGTGAGCTTATAGCATAGGATAGAAAAGAATATCTCAATTGTATTGCGACTGTCTTGTACCTCATAAGAACGGTCCAGATAACCTTAGAACACCAGCAGCTATTACAATTGTTGTCGGTTGGCCGCTGAGCATTAACGACTGAAGGGACTGGGAGTACGGATGTCTTTTTGTCAACTTCCTGTTCATGATAATGTTCATCATCATAGACAGCAATAAATCAGTGGTTCACACTGATGGTTAACTGCTACACAACCACGGGGAAAAATCAAACTCCATGTAGGAGAAGAGAAAAAAGAAGGGAACGGGAAGGGACTCAACTACGGAAATCGAAGTAGCCACGTCTCGATTCGAACATTCAAATCAAGGTGCCTACATCTTGCAAACAAAAAACAGAGTTGTGAGTGAAAGTAAGGTGTCATCAGCATGACAGCTTCCGTACGGCTTTCACTGTCCTCCGCCATCAGGTACATTTGCTTCACAGACAACCCGGACAAACAACGACATCATTCCCGCCATGGAGCTCGATTGACCGCCACCTCACCTAACGCCTCCAACCAACGACTCTGAGTAGCGACGGCCCCAGCCGGGGAGACGAACCCGGTCTACAGAGACTAACCCTTACGCGTGTTCACTTCGTAATGGGTACAAACGAACTCACTAGGGAATTTGCTTGATATACACTTGTGACTCTGAGATAACGCTCATCACATTAAAGTAGGTGTACAGAGACTGTACTAACAAATGTTAATTTGAAACACCGGGTTTTCTTGAACAAATTCCTCAGTGCAACAGGAAAACATGTCTTACCATAAGTTAACACTTCGTTTACTCTCAACAGTCACACACGCAAAACATGTAGGTTGTATACGATAAACAATTACAGATAGACAATCACATTTACACCAACTATTGTCATCGATACCACGGCAACTCGATGGGCTGCTTCAACCACTTTTGTGCATATAGCGCCGGATGGTGAGGTCTCATCAACATAACTTTGCTGAAAGCCATTAACTTCAGGTTGTGATTGCTCAAATGGTCAACTTGGTGACCAGTTATCATGAGCTGTCAAGAAATCGATTATGCTGAGTTACGAACAAAGGAATTACTAGTTTAAGATAGTTGTGTCGTCAATGTTTTTGACCGTTTCGGGACGTGTTCCGCTAATCGTAGAGATAGTTGTCGACTAATTCTGCCCATGCGAACGTCATTGGTCCCGCAAATGAACTTTTAGATAACGTGAGAGACAGGACAGCTAGACAAACCACGATCTCAACTTTGAAGAATTAGATCCTTGGTGGTTTGAACTAAACGAAATTGAACAGCGTCATACGCGAGGGGTAGGGCAAGCTCTAATTTGTGTCTGATGTCAGTGGACAACCGATCCCCTTTAAGTTACAGAAATACAAACATATCCTTCTTTTGGCTGTATGCAATGACAAACTGCACTCGTCCATTTTGCTGTGAGTCTCCATGAATTTTTCAGGATATCCATTTGTCAGTCATGTTTTTTACCATACCTTGTTCTGTCTGCAGCTTATCAGAGGTTGTAAATCCGCCTGACCTTATTAAAAATGGTATTGACTAAACCACACTTGTATGCTATTGGGGAAACGCTGGAGAAGTGGAGATATTGCCCGTCCCATATCGCTTTGCGATGAGCCGATTGCTGCAATGTCCTGTCCTGACGCCTGGTGATCAACATACCTGGGAAACCTAAGCTACCGTTTGAGACAAGAATAGATTCGGGGGGATAGAAGTAAGGAGGTTAAAAGACAAAACAAAATGATTACCATTTCTGCAAAACAAAATAACGTCACCATAGCGTTTGTACAGTACGGCTTGGGCAATATGATCTGCGACTTGTTGTGTGATCATTGCCAAGAACATATTGGCTAATATTCGGCCTAACAGACTGCCCATAGCTACTCCGTCTAGTTGTCCACAAAAAGGTCACGCAAAAGTAAACCTAACGTTTTCTGTAAGCCACAAGACAAGATCCCTGGGACATTCAAGCGGAACACCTACAACACGATTCTGGCTAAACATAAATCTCATAGAAATTCAAGTGTTTCACAAAGAGGAACATTTTTGAAAATAGAATAACTGACAGTCGAATACACGGTTTGTTTCTGCTAGCTCGGAGGAATCTTGTAGGCAATGGGGGGATAACAATTTGGGAATGTGATCCAGAATGTATACTAGCCAGCGAACAACTATATGATACGCTGATTCGTTCATACGTAAAATTAGTCTCACAGGTATTCCATCTTTGTGTATTTTTGGTACACCTCTCATTGGTGGTGCTTCCGTATCTGTTGCCTTCATGCGCCTACACTGATTTTCAAAAATATGACCTTGCAACGTTATCTGAAGCTGCCTCGCTATTTGGTTTTCCAACAGTAGGTTATTTTCGGTTGTTTTTCCTACATAAATTTCTGTTGTTTTTCCAAGATTTTGTTCATGAAGACCGTACCAGGGCGTTTATCCGGCTTTGGAAACGCCAAGTGTCACATTTTTCTCAATTCTACCTTGGCATAGTAATGTTCTTGTCTCAAACCAAAACACCTTTGGGTGAAACTTATTCTTAAAATGCAAGCCATTCATCGAGTCAAGTTCATCAAAGTACTCACTGATTACTTATAACGACTATAGCATTTCAAGTAGGGTAGGAAACCGGTTTAGAAGTAACCCGCCGGAAGTGCAAGCAACATTCTCATCAGTTGTTTTCCCAGAAACATCGTTTACTCTCCACTTTTGGTGTCACATGGGAGCTACCTGGCATAAATTTTACACACAAAGCATACTTGCGTCCCTTAATATGCGTCGTCAAGCCTCCAAGTGGACAAGTTCCGGTGCATGATAGAAAGCTGAAAATGTTATGTATCAGAACGAGTCACTCGGTCACCAAGCTCTGGTTATATTGGGAATCTTTGTAATGAATGTGACAGTTTGGATTCTTTGAGGTTTTGGCTCAACTTACTTAGTGGGCTAACTCTCCAAGTTATTTCAAATTCGTACGGTGATCTCTAACACCTAAATTCCACTCCTCAGCTCTATATATTTGTAGGTACTGTGGGCCAAAACAGTGTCCCCGGTATCACAAATAAAACGGTGTCCGTATACAGAGAAAACAAACGATCGATCTCTGAGGGTGACTTCATCGTTAACTTACAGTGGTATAGCCGACGTCTCATGTAAGCGAAACCAGACTACTGGATAGTAGCCACACTCTGCAATGAATGTGAGAGTTGCACCAAAGACACTTCACGATTTGTTCTCCTCCCACAGAATATTAGATCTAGATAGCCCGGTGGTAATTTGGAATTGGATATCCAAATGACGCGGTTTCACATAACATCACGCCATATAGCCGTTCATAGCCGAAAATCACTCATGTCTTTTGTGTCTATTCTTAAGATAAAGTTATTATATAAACTAACTACCACCATCATGTCCCCAGAGATGCAAGAAGATCGTTGCGCTATTCAAATTACGACCGGAAACCCTCCATTTGGTAGTCCTCATAAGGTGTCACTCTTTTGTCCCACTTTAGATCGATAGCTTCTACGGAGGAGTTAGAACCTACCACGCTACAGGTTATTCACGAACGCACACTATTCTCGTCAAAACTCGACTACATTCAACTATAAAACTTCAGATCACTCCTGAACGTAAAGTGCCATTAGTGCTTGTTCATATTTTTTTGCGCTTGGCCATAATCGCCATTGCACAAAGGTAGAAAGTCATTGAAAAGTGGACACGCACATACTCTGTCCGATATGGTTTGTATAGGCATCGCAGAATACGACCACATGTTCATCTTATGTGGGTGTCTGAGAGGACGATGACGACAACCTCGGTGATCCATCAAGTAAACTTTTAACCAACAATTCGTAGAGGAATGTGCTAGTCCTACTCGTGTACATCAGTGAGGTAACCCAATTAACCAGACAGAGCACAAACGATGTCAACGGTCGCGTCACAAAAGAACGCAGTGAGGTTTTCAGACGAAGGTAACATTCTCAGACAAAGAAAGTTAAAACGGTCGATGGGGATAAGACAACGTTAAGTACATTCAAAGGACTGTGGGTGTTTACTAACAATCACAGAAGAACGCTGCACTTAACGAATAGGCTTATGATTTCATACACTCGGAAGCTGCTTGTTTCACAATTCTTGATAGGTTGGCCTGCAAACGAGCAATTCGGGCTGATGTAACGCATGCTATACGGCGTCAGCTCATTTTGGATTGTTATGAAACTTTCAAACTTAGTTCGGAGAAAGAAAAGGCTTAACCCAAATGTTGTTTTGTGGAAGTAACATACCGTACTCCGTGATCATGCCTAAACGTGTAACTGGTTTTAAACATTGGACTGCGCACATAAATCGTTTGGGAACACTAAGGGATAGTGCCATTTATTAATGAAACTAACGAATGGCTCGAAAAACTCCCAGCAAATGCATCTTAATCATTGACTCTGCGTTCTCCCTGAGTGATATGCCTGAGTATTGATTATGCTGGGTGTAATCCGTCTAGCTCTGACTTGTCTCTTGGTCTCTAGTATCGGTTGAGAACGTGCTTATCGGTGCGGACAGTTAGCTTTTGGTTTGATAAGTTTAGGTAGCTCACACAGCAAGTACACGAACAAGTTGTGCGAACAGTGAGATATAACAGCCACCGACTGTTCGATCGTAATCGGGGAGACTATTTAGACCCTGGTGATTTGTTCCTCATAAAACCTGGAAGAGTTTTTTTTGTAATACCTTCTGTTGCCATTACCGACCAACAGTCATCCATGGACGACAACTTTAAGTGCACTGTGTCCACCGGTATTGTTATTATCCGTGTTTTTGATAAATGTATTCGAATGATTAAAAAACGTCTATATAGTTGGTGCGTACAAATCGTGGTAAAGCACACCGCAATAGCCTTTTCTATTTGCTGGTTGAATTTTGTGGCAAAAAGAGTCACACCATAACAATTTGACAACTTTGTGTTAGGCTGAGTCACTTCAACTGTCAGCCGTAAAAGAAAACCAGAAAGTCGACAACTGTGATAGACAGGATTGTTCGGTCAGACTGGCTGAATTCAGAGCGACCCCTCTCGGTACAGCTGTGAGTGAACACTAACTGACAAGCTGACTTTTCTACCTACCGGATTCGGTCGAATGCTTGTGAATTGAAAACTCAGTTTGGCTTTCGGATTCCCCTTCTGGAACCCTTGGGGAGCGCAGGCTGGCGATTCCAGCGACTGTCGTCTACACAAACAGTAGCCTATTCCAGAGGTGTCTTTTCTGCCGGGTTGGGGAGCACAGTCACAGTGGACGGTTGTGTGCCATATAGAAACGTCTGGGACAGGGATGTGAAATTCAATCGTGTTCTACAAACTTCTGTTGCTCTGTGAAGAGTTATTTTGTTACGTTGCCCCCAAATCAGCCTCTATACATCAATGTGGAAACGACATAAACTAACACATTTCTATTTTCAGCTATACTACATAATGCAGATATATATATATATATATATACGTATGTATCAATGGAAAACAAAAACCAGATTCAAGTAAACTGTTCAGTTCTTTATACTGAATTGCAGATTGTTAAGCAAGCTGTGCCGAATGGTCCAATGATTGATGATACACACGGGTGAGGAAATGCGCACACACGTGTACCTGGACAGCATGACACAATGACAAATCGTACTGTCACAAACAACTTTTCGATATGCCCAGATGAGTGACTCAACCTCCAGGAGACCAGACAGTATGATCGCGCGCAAACCTCAGTCAAGACGTCAAATTGTTCTTTACACCTCATGAAGTACAATCAAACTCAAACAGTCAGTTTTGCGGTTGATTAATGCTTATTAAAAAATACTGTTAAACGAGAATTATGGAAAAATCAAAAGCACAGACATTGGTGTACTAACTTCACAACTGAAAGTAGTTAGGGCGAAAATTACAAATGCGGAAATTTTCGTTTATTGATGATAAAAGGAACTGAAGAAAACACTCAAGAGACAAACGAATCACTGCACGATGGAACACAATAACTTCTAAGTTTTCGAAACGCGAAATACTATTATCATCGGACAAATACCTTAGTGATTTGGGAAAAAAGCCCGAAAGTTTTGATCGAACGACCACGTGACATTAGAGTCACGTGAGACGAACAGTGGTGGAGTTCACATGCTTTAAGGGAACGAAGGATTGGGAAATATGGGGCTGTAAGTATTTTACATCAAGGAATCAAAAGCATTTAACTCGGTAGTAGCCTATTTAGATTAAAAGAACTAAATCATATTGTGGTTGACTCTAACGTAGTCAGCTCAAGAGCTCTGTTAATGTTAATGTTGAAACTCGTTGAATTCGTTCATCTAAGAAAGGAAAGTGACACAGCAATACATTTGGACGCGTTGAGATCAGCTCCGTATTGTAACAATCTCCCTCGACTGCCACGTGGTTAAATGGTAGCAAGTGATTATCGACCATTAGTTTCACATTACAAGTCGCAGAGTTGTCTGGAGAGTATTATACATGTTGATAAAGGTTAAGTTGTAAGTAACCTCATTCAATTCGTATCCGATGTCCCAGGGTTCTGTGTTGCACTGTCTGGGGGTCAGAATCATTCGAACAAGTTAAAATCACATACCTCTATCAACACGTTCCACAATACCTTAGAATACCGAAGAGCCATAGGAGAGATGGTTTATAAAAATCTGACTTCCACGGACACCTGATTTCACATTCATTTCAGCCAATCTCATTTAGAGTTCTAACAAGAGTGAAACTCGTTTCTAATGCGAATTTTAAAAAGGGGCTGTTCGAAAGGTCCACCCTAATGGGAAAAGCTTTCATCAAGTTGGAGTGGTGTTTTGTACTTCAATTAAATCAACGACTACTTTACACAGAGTAGACAGGTAGGTTTATTGATTTGTCCACGGTACAACCTTGGGTATAATCTAGTCAATGAGACCTGATGGCCATCTTGAAGTGAACGTTATGTCACTCGTGATGAGCTAAGACATACGGCTCAAAGCCCGGACGTTTACACGATGGATGATTCACCATCGTTCGATCGGAAGCGTCGCTCGAGTCTGTCCGAAATTTGGGTTGCTGTGCCACTGCGGTGCGTGCTCTCGGTACGTGCCTCGAGGTCCGAGACCAATGTGGCCCCAGCGCCCGGGTTAATTTCGCTTCACCCCATTAACCATAACCACATGCACGTCGTCGTGACTGCTCAGGTCAGGTGATTCGCTTGGTAGGTTTTTCACTTCGAATGTTGTTTGGTGTATGCCCGATTTGTTTGCACAATGGTCAAAGCGCATCGTTTCGATGTGAAAACAAAGTTTGATGATGATCGGATTTTTCTTGCATTTCTGAATTATGAAGGTGTCGGAGAGAACAGAATTGTGTGATTTTGTGCAAAACCTTATGTCCCAAATACGATGCTCCGATGAGACGGGATATGAATGAAAAGGTTTTAACACGGACTGCGCCGATCTATGAGGACTCTTTGATTTTCCAATCAACTGCTCGTCCCTGTCCAAACCACTGTTGATGCAGTCCACAACATGATGTTTATCACGGTCTGCTTAGGCTGACAAATGTCGGTAAATAAATCTTTTTCGTTATGACGGCTGACGCATTCAGCACGCTGTCGATGGTACAAAATTTTAGTACCAAACTTTTATGCTTCTCTCAATAACGGGTTTGCATATCACGGATGATGTGCTGGAATGTTGTCAGATGACATAGGAGTATAAGGAATTATTATACTACACGCGGCTCACACTTAGCACTCTGTCTTAATCGAGAAACTGAAAATCTGTAGAAAACTGTACTATTTCTTCTAAGAAGTTTTTAACCCCGTGGTTGGGTTCCACACCTCATGGGGTAGCAACTATCGGTTAAAGTCAACTGATGACAATCCAAGGTCGGTGACCATTGCAAACTGGATAGTCACCATGGTTTCTATGGATCAGACCGAGTGTCTTAAGCAATATTGTCTGCGGATATGATTTGGATGGGTTGGTTTGATCAGAAGTATTCGAGGTGTGAAGTATGCTGACAGGCTGAAACCAAAATGTCATATTACCTATCATTAATCAAAATATCGTTTAAAAATTTAAATGATTTCTGAAATTTTAAATTGAGGAAAAGTCAGTCATAGAACCATCGTTTGTAGCTAGCAAGACAGGACGATTAAGCTATGTTAGCGTTATTCAAAAGCGTTTACATGCAATGATTCAGTCGTGGCTAACGTGGAATCACTGACTTAGTGATATATGCACTACTGACCAGGTCTCATAATGGTAAAAATTCTAGCCAAGTGCTCTTCTTCAAACTGACTAACTGTGGAAAAATACAACTTGTGATCGAATGATGTTTGAGTTATAAAAAGACGCCTGAAAAACTAAAATGAACCGTAGAGTGTTGAGTGTAAGGTGAAAACGTGTTTCTTGTCTCCGATTCACTATCGCAACTGGAAGGTTTTCATTCTGGTAGTGCAAGCCCCAATGTTCTGTATGCGATCTAGTGTGCCTCCAGTCACACATTTGTTTGTACATGTGATATGCCCGGTTTAGGAGTTGCTGCAATCAGGTGATATCATTCATACGGAGAAAATGATTTTGGTAGGTGGTATTTCGTAGTGATGCTCTACAGCTTTTGTTCGTTCACCTTAATTCTTCTGTTAAAGATCTAGGGACTCTTATCACCTAAGATTTTTACAAATGGCACAAAAATTCACCAGTTTATCAATCTTCTCAATCGGTGAACAAAATGAGATAGTTGATTATTCCAGAGTGTGCCAATCACTTAACACTTGTATGAAACGATTACATTGAATCTGAATTAGCTGAGATTCATAAGTTATGCAGAGAAGTGTTGAGATAAACTCTTAAAATCTTCCGGTAAGTCACCTAACCCATTAACATTGGTGATCTGTTACTTTTCGAAACAATTCTGTCCTTTTGCGTTACTTGTACAAAGTAGCGGCAATTGTAACAGTGCCAGTAACAAGATCTTACGCAACTTAGACAATCATTTCGACAGACCTGAGCAACAACCATGATATACGATGATGTGGCTTCAAATTCTGCTTATTGCTGACCAGACAGGCTAATGTGTATGTTCATAGGGATTAAAAGACCATTTCACTAATCAGGTAAAGATGATAATTGACTTCGCTGAGCTGGAAATGTCAGGCAAATAAGTCGATGTTTTGACCACGTCTACCCACTTGTAACAAAACGGTAAGTTGCTGCTTTGTTTCACTCTTTTTCAAAGACTGAATGTGTTCATTAGACAACGGCGATCGATGTTGAATTCGTGTGCAATGTAATGGTGGGAAATATTAACCAGTTCAGCTTTCATTCACACCTGAAGTTGTCAAGTTGTCAAATTTTAAAATTTCGCGTCCATGCCCAGCAAACACATGGCCGACTCCAAGGTGTTGGCCAACATCTGGTCAGCAGTCGGCCACACAGTAAGCGAATGGGAATGGAATAAATGGTCATAATGGGCATGGTAATTCAGTTCGTTAAACGCATTTTAAAAAAATTCTCCAGCATATTCTCATGTTGTAACCATATCATTGTTTGGAATGTCGATTACCATCATTTTGCGCACGTTTGTTTTAATGGATGGCCCCGACAGACGCGCGTTTTCAGTTGTATTTATTTCGTGCACGGTGAGCGCAGTTGTGTTGTGACGACACATACAGTTTTTGTTAAAATTCATGTGAACGATGTTATTTGTATTGCTTGTTATCCGCTTGCTTAAAGTAGGCTTATTAGCGATCGTTTACTCACAATTATAACACGGAAACTGCGGGGATTGTTTTCACTAGTTTTTACCAGTAAAATGAGTGCAGTGAAAGGATTGTACAGCAGCTGGACTATTAACAGACGTATCAGACGTGAAAGGGATAAGGTACGCGCGCTGGATGAGAAGTATGCATCGTGTTGGGTTAAAGAAGACAGCATGGGACCGACAACTTTAGTGCAGCCTACAGGTTAGACATTGCATATCTTATCAATGTTTTACTGCAGAAATGTCTAACGAACCTACTGCAAGTGATTCAGCTGTCGTACCTAGTGCTCTGAGCACCACATCAGGTGCTGGATTAAGCGTTGTCGAAACTCTAACTCCAAGTTGTAAGTTCATTCTTTCTACACTCATTGCTGTTGCATTTAGTCAGTCGGCCGTAGTACCGGGTATTTCCGGTGCCATCCGATTGTTTGCGATCTACTCAAAATCGGTTACGTCTACTGACTTGAAATTACTGTTAACATTACTAAAGCCCTTCGTTCCTGAGTTGCCGCTTGACCCGCGTACAATCCGCAAAACTCCTCGCAATGTGCACAGGACGGTGCTTACCAGTGGATGTTATGTACACATAGGGATGCCGACCTGTCTGCGAAGCGTTTACCACCGTCACCGCCTTAACAGAGGTGACCATATCACTATGCAAGTGAATATAGACGGGGTACCGTTGTTTGACTATCCCGGTGGAGTTGTGGCCCATACTGGGTCGCATTGTGCATCCCTTTACAAGCACCCCGTTCGTCATTGGTTCCTATTGTGGTCGTGGGCGCCCTGGTCCCGTTAATGGATATCTGCAGTCCTTTGTGTTCGAAATGATAGCATTACGCAGTGCTGGTGTGACGCTGAATGATCTCCATTTAACCAATTATGTGGACATTCAATGTGTTATTTGCGATGCCCCAGCTCGCAGCTACGTCAAGCAAACGAAAGGTCACAACGGTTACTATGGTTGTGACCGGTGTGTACAAAGAAGTGCTCATCACAGTTCGTGACGGATGACGTTCCCTTCAACGTCATCTAGCATTCGCACTGACTCGTCGTTCTGGGAAAGACGTCAGCGGGACCATCACATTGGCTGCTTGGCCAACGATGAAACAGCCGGAGGCCATGAAGTTTTTACTAATCCACACATTGCCACCTGTGGGTAAATTTGAGTTACATGAAGTTCGCATTTTGAAGAACACCGGTAAGTTCTATTACGTCGTTTCATTGTGGTGAAAGAGAACTATCAGGAGGCACGATTTTACGAGAGGAGGGCTGAACGTGAATCGGAATTTACTTCCACAGATGCCACATACGCGGCCTCGCCAGCATACAAGAAGAGAAACAAGTGAGTGTTCTGTTGGCCTTCAATTACTTTTAGACGAAAACCCATCCTGTCGTCCTCTGACAGTGATGTTTCACAAAGCGAGCCTCCTCCAGTGATACATGTCAACAAATTGTTCTCATACTCCCCCTGAAACAACAAAACGTAGTCAGCAGGTAGGCGACATTTCTGTATGGCCTAATGTTATCAGCACTATGTTACAAGCCGATTTGCATCAACCGGAAAAAGAGTTAGTATTATATCATTTGGGATGGTAATCATTTCTTGTAGGAACATTGCGCCCGTTCTACTCCCCTCAACATCATGGACGTCGGATGACTCATCCAACAACGACTTTCAGAGCTACGTCAAACGAAGAATGCATCGGTTTGACAATCAAATGACGCATCTTAAGGAAACAATGTCGCTTATGGACGACCGTATGATACGTATGGAAGCTACGTTGAGCAACAAATGGTCGTCTTTATCAGAAGCCCCCCAGGCGCTTCCACTAGTGCCTCACTGAAGGAAGACCACATTTGCCAAACCATCAGAAGTGTATTCCAGTTGGCTGATCGTGAGGGGTTGAATAATTTTCAACAGCAGCTTCAGTCCACGCAATAATTGGAACAGACGGCTAGATGTCATCCCTGTTACACCACCTTTTTCAGACCCGCATATTATCAAAAATCCACTGTGGTCGAACGGTGGCCGGGTGCGTCCGCAAAGTTTGCTGTTTCGTGTTCGGGAAAAAGGTTAGCGGTGAAGTCAACTGGCTGGGCATCAATGATAAAGCTCGTTTAATGGGCACCCCATTGTCCGAAGCTATCGTTTGTAAGCATCGTTACCATTATCCATCATGTCTCTAGGTGCCGTCCGTTACGAACAGAATTACCTCCTTGGAGTTGGAGAGCAATATCCACCACTTCATCAGACGGTCGTTTCAGGGGGCCAAAGATCGCAATGGAGGTCGCACGGCGCGCAGAGTTATCAGAGATACGATTTTACAGGCAATGTACCATGTCATCTCGTAATGTCCTCTTATCAGATTGTTCCTGCCATGGTAGTGGGTCAGCAACAGAAACCGTGGACCTGGACGAGTGAAAACCAAAAAGCGTTAGCTATCATGTACAAAATATATATGTTTTCTACATTGTTGTTCTTGCTCTTGTTGCGGTGCAGCGGCGACTGACGCGTGTTCTCCATTTGGCGCTGTCTGCGCGGAGAGTGAGAAGGTTTGGTCCGCTAAATTACAAGGTTTAGGATACGGTAACCTGGGCGCGTTATATACGGGGGTTCCAGTCGTTAGGCTGGTAGGCGTAGGCTGGGTTGGCCCAGCGGGAAAATCGTCGCAGGTTTCGTTTAACGTAGTGTTATCTGGAAAAGTGGAGCTCGCAAAATGTTTTCTTGGCCGACTGCCTATCTGGCCACGCCGGAGTCGGTACGACTCCGGTATGTGGTGCAGGCCAACTCCGGCACGACTCGTGGCCAGACTCGGGCCGACTCCGGTTTGTTTGCTGGGTGAGAACTTCTTTTTGACAATAAACCGTGGGATCTTTAAATTCACCTCAATGATAATCATTCGGTCTATTTTCTGGATAGAATAATGCAGTAGAGATTCCACACGTATTTGCATGGATCAGCCGAAAGTCGAGTCTCATGCTGTAATCCACGAGTTTGATGGTGCCGGTTTTTGTCTACCGAACAACACATTGAGAAATTCCGGGAAATGTGAAGTAACCTACAGAGGACAGTTTTTGTCGGTAATATATGTCGTTGATTCATCCGACTCAACAGTAAGCAACAATCTTCTAAGTGGTGCATCAATATGAAACTAAGCCATTCGTTCAAATTTCGTCGCAGTTCCCCAACTGGTTATAGGAACCGTTGCATCCCGCCCAAAAGGCCCTGACTACAATTACTGTGAAGGTAACAATAGCAACAACAGATGCGCTCCTTGAATATACAGTCATTGTTTACAAAGTATCTCTACAAAAAAGCGATGGGTTTTTTTCTAAGATTCTACTTCATGTCACAACACCCCCTTACCCATACAGGTGGATCGCTCGAAGGATTTAATTTTACTGTGTACCCACTGTATGATATTCTACTTGCAGAACAAAGCTATCGGCAAGTCGACCGTGTTGCAATGGGTTAACGAACAGGGCCAACTCTGGCAGACTATTTCATGATTAGGATGGGGCACAAGTGTGCGGGTTTTTCAAACATCACTGAAATTTACAGAAAATGCGTTGTTAATTTTTTACTGATCGTCTCTAAACCTGATCACACCAAGTTGGCTATGAAAATCTGAGCGCGATCTGTAAGATGGCATTCTCTGACGCGTCTCTCGAGTGGCTCAGTAAGACCTTCTGTCTACCACAAGCTAGCACGAACTGAGCAATAAAACTCCAAGGTTTCAACCGAGGCAACAGAACAGCACACTCGTTAAAACAGAATTCTACTGGACCAGGCGTATTTGCTCACCCAAAGCTCTGCATGAGGAGCTAGAACTTTTGACGGAAACCCTATTGAGAAATGGTTACCCGTCGAATTTTATGGAGTACCACAGCTAAAGACCCTCCCTGCTAACGGACACACAAACTGTACTAGAAGAAACTTTGCATTTAATAAACTGCCGTGCAGTAGTACTTTGTTCCTCGAGCAGAACTGTCGGGAAATGAACGCACCAATCAAACGATCGTTTTACGCTGATTCCCTGCGATTACTAGCTACCACTGCCTTTCACAAAGATGGTCAAACCAATTATTGACAGCTCAAATTCAAGTATGGTTGTGTTGCCTGCCATCTAGGAAGAACTGAATGCAATTTAACCATCTGAATAGCTGAGTACACTTTAGATGGTTACCTGAAAAAAACTGTCTCGGCAGCAAATGAAGGCTTTGGCCGAAGACCGATTGCCTGCATCGTCGATCATTCGCCCCTTAATCGAAAGCCAGCACACCACAGATCAGTCTAATTTTTTCACACCACTATTTTGTAATCAACATTGCTGTTTGTCAATCCAATAAATATTTTTGCTTGCGATTACTGCTAAACGCCAGTGTTAGTACACCTCGATTGCTTTCTTAAGCATCCACATGTCCCTATAACAACTGAGTCAACCAAGCTAGAAACGTCGACCACGATGGGGAAGTCGACCCGGTAATAACGACTGAAAATGATGGAAATTGCCGCAGTTCAAGGGATGTATCTGGGACAGACAGACAGTTCAATAGGGACTTCGGTGCAGCTGTTCGAGTCCTATTCAGATAGCCCAACACAATAATCCCAGTGATACTCGATCAGTTTGCGTAACGGATTCGAAGGTATGAATCATGGAGTAACTCACTGTAGCCACTAAAGGGCATACGTTCTGAGCCAGCGAAACAAGCAACGTGGAAAGAAACGTGTTTATTGAAGATACGAAGTTGATTCTACAATATTTGCGTTTAGGTCAAGAATCCAGTCTATGTAACCAGTCAACTCAAGCGTTCCGCTATAAACCAACAATGTACAGGTGTCTTATTTGAAGTGTTTTTTAATTCAGTGTTACATGTTGTCTGTGAACATTTTCACCCAAAAGTAAGCCTGTCAATTTTAACGGTGAGCAATTAACACTTTGGTTATATAACTTGAGCGGGTCAACTAGATTTATGTAGGCATAAAAGCAGCCATCTATGTGAAAACGTTTGTTTAAACTCAGTTTGCTGAACTCACGTGAGCTTGCAAAGCAGCCAGCAAACATGCCTCGTCATCAGTCGCCTCTATCAGCTCAGAAATCACAGACCACTTCGCTTGCTCGTACAACTGATTGATGCGTACAATGTCGTACTTGGGATTCAAATCGTAAAAGCTGCCATATTTGTAACGCAGCACGAGGGTGGGTACTTCAAAAGTTGCTACGCCCACGACCGGTCCAGATTCTTTGCTGCCAGATTTTAAACTGTCCTGTACATGCTCCTCTGCACGTGACCTCCACTCATTTTCAACCATAGGTCTCATGTCGATTCCTTGTTCCATCAGAGATTTGGCCGAATCTAGCCAGGTAGCGTTCAGGCGTAGGCGTTGCATGAAACTTGTTGGGTGAACTATCAAACCTTTCAAACAAGCGTCGTCCACTCCGATGACAGGGCTACAAGCCAATGACGGATCTTCAAGTGAGCGAAATTCGAATGCAAGAGTATGCATGGATCCGGGTGAATAGTTAACACTTGTAACTGACGGGGAATTCGTCTTCAAAGTGTGACCCCAGTTGGTCGCTGAGACCCGAACTACAGAGCGACGGTCACGGACTCTCGGCGGTCCGAACAAGCGTTCGGAGGTTCTGGAATCACGCCGTCGCACACCGTTAACCATATGAAACACTTGGCCATTTTGTGTAGTGTTTTCTTTGTTAGAAGAATTCTGAACGAGCAACTGTTTAGTTTGTGTGTGTGTTGTGTTGATGGTCGCACTGCGTTGAAACGTCGGGTGTTTCGCAGATATGGTAAGGACATGCTGTCTGCGATCGACTACCGGTATGAACCGAGAGTGTTTTAAATCGGACTGTGTTATGGGATGTGCCAAAGATATCTCCTCCGGGTGCCGGATATTTAAATGACGGCAAATCGATACAATAACGCGAAATACTGGTTCCGCGTAATTCACATCCACAAATTCACGAAACTGTAAATCTGGCAGCTGAGCTTTTAAACATCCGTAGATAGGAACTAACCGTAACAGTGCGTCCGCTTGTAATCCATACTGATTCAGACTGACACGACTATGCGTCAGCCAGCGACATTTGGCAGGCCACCACAGACAACGCTCAGACCAGCCAGTTTTAATTGTACCGGAACGTAGGCTGATTTCATTAGGCTTCGTGGGTTTTGGGATAGGCGCTGTCAAGCCATCGGTCAGCTGAGCTAGGACTTCTCCAACAGACCAATCACCTTGTACACGAACTTGACGATCGATATCCAGCTCATCAATATGAACCGTTAGTAACCATGATCCATCAACATAATGTCCATCAGCAATCATGCTTTTGTTTGTCAGTAGTGTGGCATAGTTCCTCCAGTACTTTCAGGTTTTTAAATCAACGCAAGAAACATCTGTTGCAAACACGAACACTGTCAGAACAAAACACGCAGTAGTCGGTAAACAACGGTCCTGTAAATATTATTCAAGAAGCCAGCAGGAGCTGAGTGTGGTACAACTCATCCACCAATGAAAATGAAAGATTGCGACAGTCTTGCCGAATATCCAATTAGCGTACAGTCTTCAAGGTTACTGAATCAGCAAATGAAATTAATTGGAACGTCAACCGTCTGTTCGAACATGTCCAGTCGGATTGCGCAGGGGGCAAATAGTTGTGTCCACAATTGTTCAGTGCTTAAACGTAGGGCTCGGAAATCCAGAACAGCATAAGAACCACACTGGACACCAATCAGACTTACTAGCAACCTTTAGATTCAGGTAAACACTTAAGCTGGTCGGTTAGACCTGCATAAATTACAGCAAATGTTCTAACCAGTCCGTCCACAACATAGAAATTAGGGATAGGCTTTGTAAGTAATCGCCCACAAGATTCAAACAGACCATATGGTCAACCCACCCAGCATACAAAATCAGTCATCTCATACAGAAACAGATTATTGAACACGATCATGTCCTTTAAATCTTGGGCAAACTAAAACAAGGATAACAAACGGTTTCTCTTTCAAAAGTGGAATTCTTTTATTACAATAGCATACAACAAACTTTGAACCGGCTGTGCTTACATCACTGCGCCACGTACACAGTCAAATTGCGCAGCTTATTTTTAACTCCAGTACCACTTTGTCGAACGATGTACACACACACACACACACACACACACACAGAACGCATGGACCGAACCCACCGTCACATAAGAGTGGTGCTGATTTAGTGAAGTCATCTGTGGTAGGATGAAAAGCAAGCAATCCGTCACCAGAAGACGATCACAGTAATTCTTATTTGGGACATACAAACTCCATCAGGCGGTTGAAGTTAACGTGCTTCTGGAAACGTGTAATGCAAAAGTTTACAAATTTCCTGTGAAAAACTCACACATGATTTATCCAAGTCCTACCGTTTCCTACAGGTTGCCTGCCAACAACCCAGTGAAATTAATTGCACTTGGCTGTTCCTACAAGTGGGCAGATTTAGGAGTAGCACGGAAAGCCCGCATATGATACGATGACTCTGTAGATTGAGAAGGAGTGTGGAAAGAGCCACTGTCCGTGTATCCAAGGCCTAACCATGCGAGTGTGATTGAAGAATGAGCTCATTCTAGGTGCTTCATTATTTGCATGCGTCTTGCCTGATTCTAGTTTAGTATGTGAATACTTAAAGATGCTTCTTTCGTACGGACATGGACTTAAAGTTACACCGTAAGAGCTTAGGCCTATCTTCCCGTTCATCCGTGTGGCTAACTCATTAATCTATAGGTTTTCTTCGTGGATTCCCGTTCAGCTGGTTAAAATGTACCATATACACCAGTGGGATTGGACTATATCGTTGTCTGGAGATCAGCGTATGAGTAATGTCTTATTAAAATCCTAATCAAATCGATTTTTGGATCTGATTGTCTTTAGCCATCCCACTTGAACAGATTACCACAATAATTTTATACTAATAGTCAAACTTTTAAGTAAAGTATTTTAGTTAAACAGCTTAAGTTAATCATCGGTTGAGCAGAACTCGCTTACGGTAGCAATCAGAAATTACCATTGGTGGATACGCATTGTAATGAAGCCTCAGATTGTAAGATATCCGCACCAAATGTAGTACGAATGAAGTTGAATAGTTTGGGCGTCGTGTTTAACATGTTATTGATTTCGATTACAACACTCCTGAGGAAGGCCACCCGAGGTGGTTGAAACGTAGAGTATTACAACTTGCTCGAAACGTTGTGTTTTTCCCAATCTGTATATCAAGAAGCCTCAGATTGTTCGGGTACACGAGAAGTGCGTGTTTTTGAACCAGGTGAGTTTTGAACTACGGTCATTCTGGCTTTCAGTAAAAGCCATGTTAGACACCGGTGGCATGCTGATGAGTTTATGCACCCCGAAACGCGTTTCAGTTCGTTGTATCAAAACACTGTCGTATCAAATTAGATCAATCCCTGTTTGAATTTCTCATCACCGGAACAGGTTGCTTCAATTTATTGCGTACTTTAATAAAGCAAATCTAAGGTTTACGTGCAAAAATGTCTCGAATGGAAATAGTTATGAGTTAATCGAAATGTCATTTAGACAAAGGACAACGGAAAGTCCGTATACATGAATCGGAACCACTGACGACTTACACCTGTAATCCGTTTGCTTTTCGTTAAACATTATGAAAAATCTCGATGACGAATATCGTAAGAATGAGAACGATGCTTTTGAGACCATGGATCTTGTTTCAAAAAAACACTTGACTCAATGTGCTGATTCGTCCATGGTCTAATAAGACGATTGATAGGAATCGGATTCTCCTCCTTGAAATAATTAGCACGTCAAATCTTGGTCCCGTTAATTGCGTCCAAGACAAGCCAAAAGACGGGTGCAATAAAAGCAACTTTGTTCTGCTCCGAAAACGTGTACGACAAGAAAAACATTTCATAGTGACCTACCAACATTGTTGAACGAAAAAACCGAAGGAGAGACATCAAAAAAGTAGCTGAGGTCACTAAGCCACCAATGAGCGTCGCGGAATAGAGGCCAAAGAGATAAAATAAGGTAGTGGAGGTCACCTCTCAAATGTTCACGACGTTTCCGCCTATTGTACTTGGATAGGATCGTCTTCTCCAGGAAGGAGGCGGTTTCGGAAGGAAAAAATGGATTCCTCTAACATCTCTCCTTGAAGACAGTTGAGTTCCATCATAAGACTGTTTCAGTGGATCGAATTGAATGGGTTTGACCGGTTTGCCGCATCTGTTTTTTTACCGTCGTCTCCACCTCACAGGATACTTGAGCTCATTGTCCTGAGACTGTGACGTCGCTTCTGACGACTGTTTGGCTCTGGTAGGGTGTTATTTCCCCTTCAATTCGAATGCGTCCAGTAATAGCTCAAGTTGTGCGGTTGGTCCTATCGGGTCTCACTGAACATCTCCAGGGTTTCGGCGAATTTTGTTTGTGTCACGCACATTTGGCTTTGCCGACTTTCACCTCATAGAGGACCGAACCTTTCCGCTAGACGATTACTCCTCTCCTTCAGTCCATCGGTCCATAAAACATGCATACAAAGACTGTCTCGCCCATCGTGAAGTATCGTGCGCGAGCTTCGTGTCTTCAATTGCATTGTCTTTCCAGTTCTGCATTGAGTTCTCCTCTCTTGTTTGAATGCGGGATCGTGATATCAAAGCCAGTTCTCAGTTTTATAGTGTACATGCATTGTGCAGGTGACTTGCCATCTGGAACGTTTGGATTTGGAGTTGTCCGGTAATTGGTCAAGAAGGTCTGTACAACATAATTTGGGGGACCTTCTCCTTTGGCCTTCAACAGTGCACGCTTCAAGGTGTCGACAAACCTTTTAGCTTGTCCGTTCGATTGAAGGTGGTAAACTGGGGATCGCATGTGCTGGGAGCCTAGCCATTAACAGTAGTGTTCGAAGATGGTGGAGGTGAACTGTGAGCCATTGTCTGTGACCAGCGTCTCTGGCAGTCCTAAACAACTGACGAGTCCCAGTAGCTTCTGTATGGTGCTGTCCGTATTCGGCTGTCGTAGGTTATGAATTTCCAGCCACTTGATGTAGGCGTTGAGGATGACCATATACGTTTGACCGTTGAGGGGTCCGGCGAAATCCATGTGGTACCTCTGCCAGGGTCTTTGGGCTGCCGGCCAAGTGTGCAATTCATATTTCACGGGGTTTTTCACAGCCGGAAAACACGGTGCGCATTTTTGATGGTGTTTCTCAATTCGCTCGTGCATTCGTCGTCAGTAGGCAGAACTGCGCATCAAAGATTTCATTCAGTTGATCCCTGGGAGTCAACTGTGGAACTGATTGAGCACCTGCCGTTGGACTGTTGCTTTGTCGGCAAACATGACGCAACCGTCCACGATCGTGAGAGCCTCTCGACGACGGAAGTATTCCCGTAGTCACCACGGAAGTCTGTGTGTGGCCAATTTGTGCGAATGAACGTCACTACTTGCCTCAAAACAGGGCCCAGTTTGGTCGCCTCCTTAATCATTTATGCCGTCACTGGAAGTGCTCGAACAGCGTTGCTGAAAATGTGGTGTACATCGGGTTCAATGCTGATCGCTGCGATTATTGTCTTCGTCGTTCGGTGTCTATGATCCGATGAGTTTGAATAAAGCGTAAGCTGGGCCGAAGCTCGTTATGAAACGGTACTGAATCACCAAGTCGCAAGCAAGGAGCATTTTTACGCATCTTTGCAAGCGATTGGCCGTGTAAACCGGGATTCCTTTCTTTGAGCCCAACATCGCGAGTAACGGTTTGGGATCCGTCGACAAAAAGAAATGTCGCCCGTACAACATTTTGTCCAATCTTCTCACTGCGAAGATCATTGCGAGGGCCTTCTACTCGATCTGACTGTAATTTCGCTCAGGGAGTGTTAGCGACCTTGACGCATGCGCGATTGCCTTTTCCTTTCCATCTGGGAACGTATGTGATATCACAGCAGATATTCCGTAGTTGGATGCGTCTGCAGCCACGACAAGTGGTAGCGTCGGATTGTAGTGCGTAAGCAGATGGTCTGAGGTCAACAGAGTTTCGATGCGATTAGAGGATTGTTCACATTCCCTCGAACACTCCCACGTGACATTCTTAATGAGTAATTGGTTCAGTGGCGTTCGACTTCGATGGATTTACGGAAGGAAGGAACTGCAGTGACTGACCAGCCCCAGGAGAGACCGTAGAGTTTTCTCAAGGAAGGAGGCGGTTTTGGACGAAAAAATGGGCTCCTGTAACAGATCTGCGGATCAGCGAATGGCATTTTGAGGCAAGACCGCGGGTGTGACAAAGACTGTCTATTCGAGACATCACAACCAACAAGCACTCGTTTACATTTAACACTAATCCAAGGACGTCACGGTTGTTACTGTTATTAAGGCCTAGTTACTGCATAGAAAACATCATTTCATGTAAAGTTATTCTTGTATTCCCCCCGGCGACTTCACCACACATAAACATGTCCCTGCCCGATTACTCAGTAGTGGTATGAGTAGCATAGTGTGGTCGCTCAACATCACTACCCACGTGGGTGAAAATATTCTTCGAGGTAATAACATGAAATACAACTGTTTCAACAGAAAACTTCAGAATCTTCGTTCAAGGGTTTTGGGTGACCGTTGAAACGTGAAATACCGGTGAGATGTGCACATGAAGTGGTTGAAAGGGAACATATGTTATAAAGGGTTTGAAAGAACTGTTAGAAACTTAAACGACAAGATGTTATTTGTCAAAAATAACTGGATATTTCCAAGTGACAATTTTTTGATAGACTAATATTATTAGTCGACTGGTTTACAACAGAAAATGATCATTTTCCGGATGAATCTATACTGGCTGCGCTGACTTTCTTCCAACCACTTTCGTTTCTCTGGACATGGTATCCAATCCGACAAAGAGGCGTAAGGTGCAGCGATTTCACGCGAAAATTGATCAGTCAAAAAAGCGCCGGTGTTCGGGTTTAGATATTGAGGCTACTGATATCCAGAAATGAATGCACATACGTTAGACAGCACAAAGTCAAGATCATCAGTCACATCAAGTCACATCAAGTATGCATCAGCAAACTTAACCTAGCACCGAGCGCGTCTGCACAAACAGTCGCTGTAGGCCGAGCGCTGGAAAATTTCTTGTTCATTTGTGTCCAGTCGCGCACCAAATGATTCGCAACAATTCACTAAACTATTGCAAGCATTAGGCGTGGTGACAGACTAGTGGTGAGTGTGTAGTTAATCTTGACTGTCTCGATCTTGTTCATGTGCATTTAGGAAGTTTCCTGAAATTAACTGTCGCTTCTATATTGATTATATGATAAACATGATATCATTACGTATCAGCGATTTTTCACATTATCCAACTGGCATCCTTGATTCGTCGACGAGGCAGTTGTTTCTTCGTTTCAACCGGAATGATTAAACCCGAACGTCAAAATCCGACCTGAACAGTAACTAACACCAGTAATGGCAGTGTATTGTGTCATCTGTGTCACACACTTTGAAGATCTGGTGAGCAACTAGCTGACCCAATCACTGTTAAATCACGACTGAACGAAAACGGTTAAACTGTGCAATACCACACTGGTTTCTTGAGAAATTTATCCGGGGCTGATTGTTATTTTTTAATTGGTTAAAGAGCGATGCGTGTTGTGAATTAGAACTGTCAGGACTACAATTCATGCGTCTATAAGAAAACATTTGCATGGTAATTTCGATATACTAGACGGGATCGAACTTTTAGAAAACAGACATTAACTGGTGTGCGTGCTGCTGTGGTAAATTGTTCTCACCATTACGAGTTTTCTGCGATTGGAAAGTTCCGTATCAAAAAGCCACATACATCCACATTTTTCGTTATTTCCGAGGTTGTGATTTCCGCTCTGGATTTCAGACGAGGAAGTTACAGAGAACGCTTCTAATTCGACAGTCGTAATGATGACAGTCATAGTTTCACATCCGAATGTAAGGTAAAACTAACCGCTCCAACTTCGTGGGAGGAATTCTGAGATGATATTGCCTTTCTTCGATTAGTTCGCCATGATGACTGTTAACGACTCTTATCGAATCATTAGTAAACAACTCATTCGTTAACGTAAGTAGATTGTACCCGTCCTATCGAAACAAAACCAAATATTTTGACGTATCTAAGTAAGGCGAGTCTCCTTAAACACGACTTCATTCGTCGGAAACTAACAAGGCTTTCGAGACGATTATTGTCATAACTATCATAGCGCTTGATGATCTCGGAGTGTGTCGTGTACACCTGGACGTGCTACATAACTAACTGTAAATGATATGTGGAAATTTGCTGAATAACACTATTGCAAAATAGTCATGATCTTTAATCATGAACAAACTAATGGAGAATTAAAAAAGATGGAGTGAACTAAAATCTCAGTACAAACTACCAAAAAGTCTTGGTCCAAGTTTGAAATGTCAAACGATCAAAATTTTGCGGAGGGTGCCAACCGAAAAATTGAAGGATGGTACGGCTCTCATTAATATCATTGTATTAAGCTCAGCAGAGTCAGGGTTCGATTCCCTCGCGTTACTTTTGTCAAACTATCTATTAAAACAAGCTTAAATTTTTGAACACTTCTACCTAGTAATTTCAGTAAATGGCATTCTGTCTATTGGTTTATGCCAAAACATTATCCACTAATTGGATATGCGCCACCTATTAGACACTAGGTCCTATAAACCGGAATTCCGCCCCATAGCGCTCCGAGGCCACCACTAAAGCATTGCGTATATTTCTGCATTTCCGTTTTGTCCAAAGTTGTTTTCGATTTTTGGCTGACCTTTATCACTCGTTGTGCTGATTTCGCTGAGTGGTAGTATTTGTTTCGGTTTCTCATGCAGTTCACGACCAAACCATGTTGAATTTTATTCATACCTCACATCTGGTGTGAGATTACTCACGAACAAAGAGAATAACTGAGTCTGCGTCTTGTTCAATGATCGGAAAACCACTTCTCGCTGCTCGCCCATCGCACTGGTATTTGGGTATACATGTTTTATACCATAAGCCCACCGTCAATAATTTTGACCGTTACCAACATTATTTTATCGTGCACATTATGTGTATGAACTGAGGAACTTATAACGTTTCTGGCAAAGGTTTTAAGAACGATTAGATTAAAATACATTTGGGAAACATTAGGTTGGCTGTTTGAACCGAACAGAATTTCCTCTATGAACAGGTGGTCTCAGCTGACATATTTATTGTTCTCAGACTCTCTCAACACTCTGCCGTCAAAGAAGGACAGGATGCACACAAAATTTTGGCAAAATAGCTGGCGTTTGGTGTTTGGGTCGAAAGGAGTTCCATTCTTCCGCAAACATCTCATTTGATAACATTTTGTCTGAAAAAGATGCCTCTCTTTCGGTGAGAGCAGTTTTCGAATTCAAATCTTAGATAGCGCATCTTTTCAGCGGAATTAAATGTGCGGATGAACAATTTTGCAAACAACCATTCATTGTCTATCGTTCATTTTGAAGGGGTACAATTTCCTTATGGAATATCAGAGGGAAAACTGTGTATGACGAGTTTGGTCATCAGCAAGGATGGAAGATTCCAAATAAATTGGACTGAACAAGCAACCACAGTTCAGTATCACAGAAACGGGATTTTTTAATTCAAACTTTCAGGCTTGGTTAATTGTTTTTTTTAAAATGATACTCTGGATCATAACGTGTCATAGTGTTTAGAATCCTCTATCGGGCCAAATGAGCAGCACACGTCCAATTAACAACAATCACTCCACTAAACGAGTCATGGTGCTTGCAAAGAATTGCTTGAAGTCTAAGTGTCTGGAATCTAAGGCGATTCCCGAGATTCTGCGTTGAGAATGTTATCAGTGGATGAATTCAGACGCAAACTAGACACAAGTATTGAGGAAACCAAACCAACATGCTACACAACCTGATCATTGGTGTCCTTGCGACCGAAGGACAATACGTTCTACCTGTCATACGTGTTGCATGTATGTGTGTTTAATTGACAAGCCTGTATATTGTGATTCAGCTTATGCTGCTGTCGTCCACTCCCCGACGATTTTGAGCCATATTCATACTGATATAGCTCTTCCAAAACTGAAACCGTCTAGTGATATTTCGTTTTGCAAAAAAGGCATTCGACATATTCTCAGATTTAAAGGATGATTGTGCATCCCCCAAAAGCTTTCAACTCAATTACAGCTAAGGCATGAAAAAAATTCTGGTTCTCAGTAGACCAAGGTGAGCACAGAATACGTATATCAACTATGTTATTGTACTTCGGGATAAATAAATTGTTTCATGGTACCTGTGGTGTCTCTTTCGGGTTCCAATCAACAGTAAGCCTTAACGGCAGAGAGAACACGCGACTCGGTAGGAGCACATACTGTACTGTCACATTTACACGCGATAGCACTATGTATAAGTGTGTGGACAAATGAGCCGTTGATCGTTGAAGGCATGGCTAATCAGAATCCACCTTAAGCCTTGGCATGGTTCTGGGGCACACAGGTGGCTTTGATGCGTATACAACAGTAACAGAGGTTGATTTCCGTTCAGAGGCCTTATGTCTCGGAAGAAACTCAAACTGATTACACCACACTGGTCAACGTGTTAATAACCCACCTTAGAACTGGTAGAACAACTGAGTACAAGGAGATGAATACCTTGAAGTGAAAAATATTCCTTTGTGACAACCAACCGCAGTTAGGATATTCGCCCTATGGGTGCTTTCAATAATTTGTCGTACGGACGCTGAAAACACTGTCAGTTACGTCAGCCTGCATGTGTGTAACGAATGAACAATTTTGCTAACCATAGCAAAAAGAAGGTGAGCCTGTACAAACTTTTGTGCATTACAAATCTGACATATCCACAAGGGGAAATGACTTCCTTGGCTTCCCAAGCCAACAGACTGTGGAATAGTCCATTGTAACATGTTAATTGGTATGGACTAAGCTTGAGAGGCAAGTGTGATTTAAGCCGGGGAATATCACATCTTTTAGGAGTTCACTCTAGTCTGCAAATTTTAAATGGGATGGTATTACTGTTATGAGGTGTTTATATCTGCCAATAAAATTCACCCAGTAAGTCGTCAGTGGTCCTTCCGCACACAGCCCGGGTTAATCCATGTCGCAAATGTTGTGGTATCATCAGTATTACGCATGGTTTTCCCTCAACGCGTTTGTTTTCCAACTACAAATCGATGACGGATTGCTGCGATCTGCTAATTTGCGTGCAGTTTATTGACATGTGGTGCCCTGTCCTCCTTTCATCTATTCAGTGGAGTTTCTGGTTTCTCACTGACAAACCAGCTAATCTGAACACAAAGCCCATACTACGTAAATCGTGCACAAGTCTGGTCGCATTTGGTGCATGGAAATGTGTAAGTTCTTATTAACGCGAAACTGAACAAGAATAAACTGAAACACTTTAGATAATGTATCAAACATTGTAAGCATGTAACGTACCACAGCTGAGGTACGGAATAAATACACTATTAGAAAACATGGGACAATGCATTCGTGCTGTTTTGGTCGGCTAGTCACAATATACAAAGCGTAGTTAGTTGAACTTCGAAAACAATTAATCATCATGTTGACGCCAGTCAGTCACGTACACTAAATACCAACCATGAAAAGAACTGGTGAACTTGATGCACTTTTGTGCAGTTTTGACGTGCTTGGGAAGTTGTTAGCAGACCTGAATCTGTACAAATTTAAATGACCAAATGTAAGTTCGGTTTCTCTACGAGAAACATTGAAGCATGTAAAAATATTGCAACTGTGTCACATCAACAACAACGTACAGTATTTAGTAACAACGTGAAACGCTGTCAGCTGTACATCATTCAATGTGGGGAGTGCACTTTGCAAACGACAATGTTGAGTGTAATTTAATTGACGCTCTGTGTCCTTGCATCTTCCTGACGGACAGTATTCTTCAGGTAATTCGCTGCAGAAAGATCATTTTAGAGCACATTGTAAGCGGTAGCAGCTGCATGCGGTAGAAAGTCTAGTCCCGTAAAACTGAAATCGGATCATATTCAGCTGTTCAGATGTTGCTAATACCTTGATTTTGAAGATTAAATCAATTCGGACTCAATTGGTTCGTCTAAGTGTATTGCAGCCCGTTAGTTTACCCATGCAAATTTTCACCATGAATTATCAGGTCTGAAAGAAAAGCTGCTTTGTCTTTCACACGGGCTAACCATTCTCAGTTACCTGTGTCACAAAGATGGCTAACATTTAAAGGTAGAAGATTTCACATTATGGATCATATAAATCGCTTGCATCTGAAGATACACGTTTACATGATTACATGTTCACGGTCCTCAGACAGCTAAGTTCATTTCAAGGCTACGTTACGAGTTATAACATGACTAATTTCGTCTTTCGTGAACTAATTTCTGAATAAAATTATGTAGAATTTCGTGCTTTTCCTCACTAAACCGATTTCCTGTGACGTTTAAACTGATATGCCAAATGTTTTCGTGATTACGATACGAAAGCAGATAAACATAGAATAGTTTTAAATACATTTGGTCACAGTTTCGCAAAAAATGCCATTTTCCAAAGCAACTTTCTGACAGGCGCTAGCGTTCAATACTTGTAAGTCAAGCCCGAATATTTTACACATTTGTCCGCAGTCAGGATGGATTTTTGCTTCCTGAATTCATGTGATACAGTGCTTTTTATGATGTGGCAGACCACATTTTTCTAAACCACAGAATTTGAGGAATAATTACTTGTTTTCTTTTTTTATAAAAAAAGGTTCATTCCATCATCTGTGTTCTGTTTTTATTCTCCGCTCTAGTGTGGTTTTCTCGAATCCAGACAGGTCAGTGTTCATTTCATCAAAGATTTTGATGCATTTCCATATAGCTTTACTCCAGTGTTATCATTTTCAAGGTGAACGTAAAATGTTATCAAGTTTTTTATAAAAAGTTTACTCGTTTTTCTTGCAACACACTGATTATCAGGAACTAACAAGCCTATTTATATAAACGTTTATTCATTTAGGTCTGTAAAGCTGTTTTGAAGGCGAAAGCGTTACAGATGTATACACACTATATCTGATGTTTTAAGGTGTTCGGTTACTACATTTGCGTGGGCTGTTATGACCATTATTCACCTTGTTTTGTTGCCTCAAGTTAGGTTTCCAGAGTCTTTCAAGTTAAGCAGAGAGTGGAGAAAAGAACATTATAATGGAAAACTACCAGTTTGCAAAGGTCTACACTAGCAAGTGTCCCAATCCGATCAGATCAGCAGGTGCTTGATGTACACAATTGAGGTGCACCCGTATTCCCTAGAGTTTAAAGGAATGACCTATCTAATGTGTACCGCTTAGCATGATCCATTGCGATTCGCTAACCTGATTAAAAGTGAGCAATATACATAAACTCTCAGCCGTTTTTAAGCTGATTTGAACTTAGGAACACCAACAAAACTCGGATTCAAATCTATTGATTGCAAAATTTACCGGTCGAAGATGTATGAGCACAATATAATACTGTCCAAGCTTGTGATGCATCCGTGACGAGTACATTATGAGAGAAGTGTATTACCAGAATGTTCCACAATTAGTATCATTGTGCCCGCAAACGCACCTCATCCCTCCGTGTTTTAAAGATGGGCCACGTCCTATTCCGATAATCAACACTTCCACAGTTGTAAATTAATTAAGTCACTGTTTTGAGTGCTCGATTACAGCAAGCAAGTTGAGTTCAGTCGCATTAAACAGAAATCAAGTGACATGTCACAACTGTTGTTGTGAATCCAAAAGGCGGACGACACAAAGGTTTCTTTATTGGACAAACCAACACACTACCTAAGCGTCTGAGCACTACATTCCAAGCTTCTTTTGCGTTCACGGTTGTGTCAGTTTGTTCCGGTATTTCAATTCACGTGTGGAGGATCTTCTAGTAACTTCTCACGTACCTGCACAAAAATAATGTAACCAGATGGTTGTTTTTGAAACCTTACTAGTGAACATTAAGGAGTAACTCAATCAGGTACACCAGACAAATTAATAGGATTGTCTGGAAGTCATCAAATAATCACAGACTCAAAAACTATACCTGGACACGATTTTACCCTCATTTGTAGTGAACTTTAAACAGACATTAATGACCATGAACTTTGCTCGTTGCTTAAACTGAACGTAAGCACGCCACGATCTCATAAAACTGTTGGTCATATATTTTGAGTTAACACTAGATTTTTAATGATCCTCGACTATGCTCTGAACTAATGACCTTATTAAATTGTGTCGCTTTATCAAGTTCCTTGTCCAGAACACTGCAATGTCAGTGATATACCTGCCAACAAGCCTCTCATTGACTCACCTCCCTTGATATCTGCCGAAAAATTAGCAGGTGCTTAGGTACAGTGTCACCAGTTAATGCTCGAACTTATGTACACGGAAGATTAACTATATTCTACTTGGCATACCATCCTTACGACAAACTAAAAACAATTGGAAACTAACATGAAAAGCTGGTCAACAGTGAACATCATACTGGTGTTGTCTGTTTCGTTTCAGTTCCGGCAGGGTATGAACTCAGAATTTGTTAGATAAGCAGCTGCTGAACAGCCTCACTCAGCCAGATCAAATTGTCGTGATTGGTGCTGTTGAGTTTATTTGTTACCGTTGATTGTATTACTGATTACGTTGGTAGATATGCGTGATTTGTCCACACTTTTCACCTTCTGGGTAGTTTCAATTCAATACGAGTGATCCATTGGAAGAATTAGCAATCTTCGAGCTACTGACGAAAAACTCAGCCGTCAGGCATTCCGTTCACGCTCCTTATCTCCATCTCAAGATATCAGACGTTTAGATCCACGGGCCAATTCGGATAAGCATGTTTCAACTTCCGACCTCAAGGTTTCAATTGGTGCAAACCACGCATGAAGTGGTCATCCAAATACTCAGCCAACGAAATGACTTTATCCGTGAAGCATAGCAGAAAGAATTTAATTTCACACGCACCGAACAGCAGTAACAGTAACACTTTTTTATACACTACCATAGGCATGTAAGAGGACAATGGAAGTTGGTTACATCAGAACACATCAGACGAAACAGCTAACGCAAGGTGTACATTAGACTCAGTGGGATCTTCGGAACTACCTATCAGCTACTTAACCAAAAACTTTCTGTACAGAAATGCCAGTTTGAAGGCAGAAAGTTGAAATTACACATAGCTCTCGATGTCGGACTTTCTGCTGTAAATGGATGTACATATATTTCAAAAGCTTTGTAGTGCACATTTGCACACACAGCCTCGAAGATACGCAGGTTCAAGATTGAGAAAAATTCTTTATAGCTGTCGATCGCATATTTAGACAACCGTCCACCAGCTCGGTTTATGGAGAAACGCTCAAAGCCGGATTAGAGATGTTCACAATGAGACGCTTGCTACTTCCGATAAATCAGAGCTGATAGCTTGTGACTGAATGCCTCACCTAACAGAGTAAAAATACAGTTTCAAGAAGTATGGTTAAAGAATTAGCTTACTTTCGAAGTACAAACACCAAAGTTACTTTGAAGTTTATCCTCCTCCCTTGAAACAACACACTACGACATATAGACAAAATGACCTGGTGCAGAAAGGCAGCTGTGTGCACATCTGTGAAACTTTGAGGTTGCAATTCATTTAGATGAAACGTCCGTACGAAATATCACGGGTGGATTACGGAAACTGGTAGTCTATGCTCCGTATTAGTGATGCTCCCTTGTCTCACACATTCATATGCTCCACGAAGTTACTACAGAAAACAGCCCCTACTAGCTAATTCGGGTCATCTGCGTAGCTGGACCAAATATTCATTTGTCCACTGAGGCGGTTTACAGTGAAGATAGAACGATCAATGTTTTTGTGAGAGGACTATCGTGGCAGTGTGTTACACACAAAGATAAAGGTGGATGATTGTTCAAACCAGTGGACCGAAAATTGTCTGATGACGGTTCTCCTAGGAAACTGAACACTGATCCTCTACAAATTTATTAACAACTAGCCAGGAAGATGAGAAAACAAAGGTTACAGGATTTCAACAGTTCGCTTCATCTCATCGATTGTATACATGGGACATTCAGTTAATTATGGTCAGGCCATAGCAACAGAACCACAGCGATTTTTACAAAGCAGGTTTTGCGGATAATTAAATGCTTTGAAGGAAACACAATTCCGCCCTGAACAGTTTCAAAGGAGCAAGCATTCTTCAATTTGCCTTCCAATGAGAACCACAGCAACCATGGTGCATGTCAAAAATGTGTTCTTTCTTAAAACGCACTCACGTTGGTCATTGTTCGCCGGCTCACTTTGTCCATCAATCAATCCGTCAACCCGCTTGCAGTTGTGGTAAGGCACACAACGTCAGGACGGGACTGCACTTGTGATAACGGTTAGCTGAGCAACACTCCAGGAGGAGAACAACAGAGTACAAGTTGCAAAATCTCTGGACGAGCACTGGTCGTTTCCGATCGTGAAACAAACCTTACAGACAGATCATATGTTTGACATCAATATACACTTGCATGTCATGTTACTTAATTCAATCCCGTCCCTACTGGCATTCACCAAGGCAACAGTAAGTAACAGACACCGGTCGGTCGGGTGCATGCAGAAGTGCTGCCCCACCCGGTTCATCTTCCGCCAAACGGATAACGATCCGCTCCACTGCTGCCCATTCAATGTGTGCAACACTCAGTCAGTTAACGTCGCTGTTGCGTCGTTGTTACCAAACCTGCTTATGTGGTTGATTGTTCTATTTATACAACCGACAAGCAGTGTTCGTCCTTCTGCTATCTTGATCAACAATGTGAGTGACAATCAACACACCAGAAACAACATACACACTTGGTAACCATCAGACACATAATTGGGTAGTGGAGTTCAAATGTGGAATTTTCAGGCTCCCAGCAAAGTCTTGTGGCCCAGAGTGTAGAACACATAGCACTAGGAGACATGAGGTTCCGCTCGCTTGTTCTATTCGAACCAAAGTCTTGATATTTTATATACTGAGTTATTCCGTCATTAACAGATCTGCAGTACCATTCACCAGTAGTTATCTCCTTACAGAGTAGATGGACAGGTAGACGAAAACTCACCTGATTTTTCGTGTGTGGACAGTCGCTCATACTACACTGAACACACATGCGGAGTTTTAGATGAGACCCAGTTGTGAAAAATCAGGGCTGCTGTTGGATTCCCGCAAACGACAAAAACGGCGTGTCCAACAGCTGAACTAAGAAGTCCCAGCAGGAGCCAGGACATTTCACACTCGGACTCGGTTAGCCACCTGTCCCAATGTCTCATATGGAACCCAACAAATGATCTAGGGCATCGACTGCCCCGTCAAGACTTTTCAAACCCTTCACGCTGGAATTCACTAACTCCACTGCTGTGCATGGAAATAATTTGTATGCCGAACACAATAACATTGGCCAATCACTGCATGTAGTGAGTAAGAATTATCAGAGAGTACTGTTCGGAAATCTGTCGAAAGTTCCAAAGTGTTCAGAAGAGGGGACTTGAACTAAGTCGAGTAGGGAGATACAATTTATGTGTTTAAGAGCACAGAGCACACAGCACAAGAGAGGGACAACACAAACACTGAAATATAATTGGGTAACCAACAAGGAGCACATCAAATGTAACCGTATGTGGAACGGGTTTATCCGCTTAACAAAGAAGGTGTGATATTCGTACATGAATAACGTTCAGTTAAATTAACTCCGTAGTTTAGCTTCTATGTATGTGTGTAATGTCAAGACACGTTAATTTTGGGGCAAACTGACGTAGGACAGAAGTCCTTGTGAATACGATTAGAACAGACTGAGATTTTGTTAAGGACAGGCAGTTGTCTTCTGGTATTCAAAGAAATTCTGTCGTACACTTCGGAAAAATGATCAACACTCGTACGGGGAAAGCATCATATATAATAGTTCTTCGACGGTTGGTAGATTTTGTAACGTACCAAGCCATCATTTTCGGTGTTCATGATAATGCGTTGCCTTGACTACAAGCAGTGTCTCAACATACAAGGAGAAATTACAGAGCGCATGGGACTGTTTGTTGCTTAGAAATAAGGAGGTTTTGAAACAGAACCTGGAACCAAACAGCTCCCAATTATCGGAGTTTCAAGTAGGCAGATCAGATAGAGTTAGATGGAGGAAGGTACACCGCGAGATTTTGGTAGGCCAGTTTTTCTAATAGGCAGCCCATTTATCACTCTTCGTTTGAATCTATAATGTTACTTTGCTAACAAGGCATGTTTTTCAACTAACAGTGAGGTTACTTGGTCTACATTTGAGCAACATGCCAGCTCTGCATTTTTCGGACTGAGAATATAACATGTTTCTTTCAAATTGTCTGGAGTTTTGTCTCATAACCTATTGTACCAAATCAGTTCGGAATAACAACTTGTTCTTTGAAGAAATCGCTTGTCAGTTTCCTAATGCTACATCAAAGGGGCGCATTGCAAATTCAAAACTGCCGACGTATCCGCGAATCTAGTACCGATTTTCCAGTTTGGTTTCGTTTTCCACATCTCCCCATTCTGATCGACCGATACAACCACATTTTCCGTCTCGTTGCTGGTCAACAGCCAAGCAGTCCGAGTCTCTACAGCGGTGTCACGCAACGCACCGGCCGATCGATCAATCTGAATTGGGCAACGGTCTTGCGCACGTAGCAGTTGTCAGGTGTTAAAACAACCGATCTGTAGGAGTTGTGCCACCTACGAAACGCACATATTCCCAGGCAATGTTTGTATAACCTTGAAATTATGAGAAGCAACCAACATATTTTGTAGTATGCGTCCACAACGTTGTGCGTGAAACACCAGTTGCTTGTATGTTCTTTCTCCATATTCCTGTCCTAATTTGTACGTGCCTGTGGAAGCACTCAACTACACGGTAGGACTGGACATCGGTGAACCTGTGAAGAACACTGCGAAGCTACATTTTAGAAGTATGGTGATGTTATACCAATGTCTCACTGTTAACGCAGATTATATGTGAGAAAGCAGTAACATGAGCAGATAGACACAAATTTGCCAACACAAA
>QNGE01001769.1:0-33368 GCA_008508345.1 Paragonimus westermani | reverse complement strand
TATCCTCCTCCCTTGAAACAACACACTACGACATATAGACAAAATGACCTGGTGCAGAAAGGCAGCTGTGTGCACATCTGTGAAACTTTGAGGTTGCAATTCATTTAGATGAAACGTCCGTACGAAATATCACGGGTGGATTACGGAAACTGGTAGTCTATGCTCCGTATTAGTGATGCTCCCTTGTCTCACACATTCATATGCTCCACGAAGTTACTACAGAAAACAGCCCCTACTAGCTAATTCGGGTCATCTGCGTAGCTGGACCAAATATTCATTTGTCCACTGAGGCGGTTTCCAGTGTAGATGGAACGATCAATGTTTTTGTGAGAGGATTATCGTGACAGTTTGTTATACACAAATATAAAGGTGGATGATTGTTCAAACCAGTGGACCGAAAATTGTCTGATGACGGTTCTCCTAGGAAATTGAACAGTGCTCCTCTACAAATTTATTAACAACTAGCCAGGAAGATGAGAAAACAAAGGTTACAGGATTTCAACAGTTCGCTTCATCTCATCGATTGTATACATGGGACATTCAGTTAATTATGGTCAGGCCATAGCAACAGAACCACGGCGATTTTTACAAAGCAGGTTTTACGGATACTTAAATGCTTTGAAGGAAACACAATTCCGCCCTGAACAGTTTCAAAGGAGCAAGCATTCTTCAATTTGCCTTCCAATGAGAACCACAGCAACCATGGTGCATGTCAAAAATGTGTTCTTTCTTAAAACGCACTCACGTTGGTCATTGTTCGCCGGCTCACTTTGTCCATCAATCAATCCGTCAACCCGCTTGCAGTTGTGGTAAGGCACACAACGTCAGGACGGGACTGCACTTGTGATAACGGTTAGCTGAGCAACTCTCCAGGAGTAGAACAACAGAATACAAGTTGCAAAATCTCTGGACGAGCACTGGTCGTTTCCGATCGTGAAACAAACCTTACAGACAGATCATATGTTTGACATCAATATACACTTGCATGTCATGTTACTTAATTCAATCCCGTCCCTACTGGCATTCACCAAGGCAATAGTACGTAACAGACACCGGTCGGTCGGGTGCATGCAGAAGTGCTGCCGCACCCGGTTCATCTTCCGCCAAACGGATAACGATCCGCTCCATTGCTGCCCATTCAATGTGTGCAACACTCAGTCAGTTAACGTCGCTGTTGCGTCGTTGTTACCAAACCTGCTTATGTGGTTGATTGTTCTATTTATACAACCGACAAGCAGTGTTCGTCCTTCTGCTATCTTGATCAACAATGTGAGTGACAATCAACACACCAGCAACAACATACACACTTGGTAACCATCAGACACATAATTGGGTAGTGGAGTTCAAATGTGGAATTTTCAGGCTCCCAGCAAAGTCTTGTGGCCCAGAGTGTAGAACACATAGCACTAGGAGACATGAGGTTCCGCTCGCTTGTTCTATTCGAACCAAAGTCTTGATATTTTATATACTGAGTTATTCCGTCATTAACAGATCTGCAGTACCATTCACTAGTAGTTATCTCCTTACAGAGTAGATGGACAGGTAGACGAAAACTCACCTGATTTTTCGTGTGTGGACAGTCGCTCATACTACACTAAACACACATGCGGAGTTTTAGATGAGACCCAGTTGTGAAAAATCAGGGCTGCTGTTGGATTCCCGCAAACGACAAAAACGGCGTGTCCAACAGCTGAACTAAGAAGTCCCAGCAGGAGCCAGGACATTTCACACTCAGACTCGGTTAGCCACCTGTCCCAATGTCTCATATGGAACCCAACAAATGATCTAGGGCATCGACTGCCCCGTCAAGACTTTTCAAACACTTCACGCTGGAATTCACTAACTCCACTGCTGTGCATGGAAATAATTTGTATGCCGAACACAATAACATTGGCCAATCACTGCATGTAGTGAGTAAGAATTATCAGAGAGTACTGTTCGGAAATCTGTCGAAAGTTCCAAAGTGTTCAGAAGAGGGGACTTGAACTAAGTCGAGTAGGGAGATACAATTTATGTGTTTAAGAGCACAGAGCACACAGCACAAGAGAGGGACAACACAAACACTGAAATATAATTGGGTAACCAACAAGGAGCACATCAAATGTAACCGTATGTGGAACGGGTTTATCCGCTTAACAAAGAAGGTGTGATATTCGTACATGAATAACGTTCAGTTAAATTAACTCCGTAGTTTAGCTTCTATGTATGTGTGTAATGTCAAGACACGTTAATTTTGGGGCAAACTGACGTAGGACAGAAGTCCTTGTGAATACGATTAGAACAGACTGAGATTTTGTTAAGGACAGGCAGTTGTCTTCTGGTATTCAAAGAAATTCTGTCGTACACTTCGGAAAAATGATCAACACTCGTACAGTGAAAGCATCGTAAATAATAGTTTTTCGCCGGTTGGTAGATTTTGTAACGTAACAAGCTATCATTAACAGTGTTCATGATAATGCGTTGCCTTGGCTACAAGCAGTGCCTCAACATACAAGGAGAAATTACAGAGCGCATGGGACTGTTTGTTGCTTAGAATTAAGGAGGTTTTGAAACAGAACGTGGAACCAAACAGCGCCCAATTATCGGAGTTTCAAGTAGGCAGATCAGATAGAGTTAGATGGAGAAAGGTCCACAGCGAGATTTTGGTAGACCAGTTTTTTTAATAGGCAGCCCATGTATCACTCTTCGTTTGAATCTATAATGTTACTTTGCTAACAAGGCATGTTTTTTCAACTAACAGTGAGGTTACTTGGTCTACCTTTGAGCAACATGCCAGCTCTGCATTTTTCGGACTGAGAATATAACATGTTTCTTTCAAATTGTCTGGAGTTTTGTCTCATAACCTATTGTACCAAATCAGTTCGGAATAACAACTTGTTCTTTGAAGAAATCGCTTGTCAGTTTCCTAATGCTACATCAAAGGGGCGCATTGCAAATTCAAAACTGCCGACGTATCCGCGAATCTAGTACCGATTTTCCAGTTTGGTTTCGTTTTCCACATCTCCCCATTCTGATCGACCGATACAACCACATTTTCCGTCTCGTTGCTGGTCAACAGCCAAGCAGTCCGAGTCTCTACAGCGGTGTCACGCAACGCACCGGCCGATCGATCAATCTGAATTGGGCAACGGTCTTGCGCACGTAGCAGTTGTCAGGTGTTAAAACAACCGATCTGTAGGAGTTGTGCCACCTACGAAACGCACATATTCCCAGGCAATGTTTGTATAACCTTGAAATTATGAGAAGCAACCAACATATTTTGTAGTATGCGTCCACAACGTTGTGCGTGAAACACCAGTTGCTTGTATGTTCTTTCTCCATATTCCTGTCCTAATTTGTACGTGCCTGTGGAAGCACTCAACTACACGGTAGGACTGGACATCGGTGAACCTGTGAAGAACACTGCGAAGCTACATTTTAGAAGTATGGTGATGTTATACCAATGTCTCACTGTTAACGCAGATTATATGTGAGAAAGCAGTAACATGAGCAGATAGACACAAATTTGCCAACACAAAGTGGACAAAATTGTCCTCAAAGAAAAGAACGGGAATTAGTGGTAAAGAACATGCACGGACTGTGCACGAAGTGGTTTGGATAATCGGTATTTCGCCGAGCTTCGTATGCTTTCAACAGCGACAAGATGAATGTGGAGATTTGTTCCAGTCATTTTGTTCCGCGTAGTTGTGCGTGCAAAGCACGGATATTGAGGGCTCAAATGTTAGAACGCAGTGTTAGAACGTAGATTTTTTTTGTAAGACCAAAACTTGGTAGCGTGAGAAACAGAGTTGAAGACAGTTGTGAAGAAGCAAACGAAAATCTTGTGAGGTAAGTTGAAGCATAAATTTATTTGGGTTTTGTAATCACGTATCTAAGCTCTTCTGTCGAGGTAATACGACATCAACATATTTAAGTATATCTAATTGTACGTGGGAGATCTTCGCTTTGTTTCTGTGTATAGTTTCCCGTTGGCGTTCACTCACGATGTTGTAGTTGTTTCGGAATTCGGAAACATTTTGCTGCATAAAGACTTGTTTGGTTTTAGATTCTCTGCTGTTAGACAGACATACACGCTTCCTCAGGGACAAGCGGGTTTTCAGTTTACGGCAGACTTGACTGCCAAATTTGTGCGGTCATTTACAGACTGCATTTGTAGGGAATACGGTTTCTCAGTGGGCATGAATTCACTAGAACTGTCAACACTCTTGGCATGCAAAATCAGTCTTCGTCCGATATGATCGGAAATATTTTCTCTGAAAGATGAAACGACAAAAACATGGTAACGACTGAAGAGCATTCAGCAGATACCGAAACAATCGACCATACTAACAAGGTTCTACGAGTTCAACCACGAGATTTTAGCTTCCCTTTGTCGCACAGTAATTAATCTTCCGCCTGGTGTTTCACATTCGTTATTTCAACCACCATTCCCCTATCCATTCAATTCCAACAATTTGTGCGGAGATTCAAGTTGAATCTTGTCACTCTCTCATCGTGTGGCTCAGCGTTTGATCAGATGCTAGCGAAAATATCAGATCTGATCCCCCATCACTGCAACACACTTCGCGAATCATCACCTAAATGACATACATGCATAAACATGTCCGAACTTTCCCTATCGTGTGTTACGCCGTCATCCACTAACGACCACTTTTCACCAACATTCGGGTCAAATCGTTTATCATCTCCAGCCCTTCATGCCCCTTCGCAATTTACATACGTCCAAAGCTACTTTCTAACAAACCAGTCAAACCGGATTAGCAGAATTAAATCAGCACAACGACAGAGATACAAAACTAAATATTATGGTTTGCTTTGCTACTGAGACGAGTTTCGAACATGAATTCCACACAAGGACTATTCACCACATTTTTGACGAGTTCCCAACTGACAAAGTGAAGCATAGAAACAACATATGGATACAGCAGCGCCAAAAATCAAAAGGCGTAGTTAAAAAATTCTCCCCTCCACATCCCTGATTTTATGATCCGTTCCTCTCAATCCAAAGCTGACACAGTCCAGGACAAATCCATATTCATGGTTGGAACTTATGTTTCGATAACACAAGCTTGTGACTGAATAAATCTGAACAGAATGCAACCAAACATTGCAGATATGTCCGATGTCAACAACCTTTAAACTATCACAATATTCGTAAAAGTTAATTTAACCATTTACTGCTGTCATACCCTCATGTTTGTCCATAGTGCTTCACTAAGTTTAGACCGGTAATCTGGTTAATAATGTTAATCGCAAACTGCAAATCCTTCCTCGAGTTTTGTTAGTGGAATATGTGTAGACAGACAAATTAAACTGGAACGAATATTAATCGGTACAGTGTTGAGGCTGAATCCGCAAAAACCTGTTGTGGATGATGACGAGGAAGCAGCCAAAGTTAGACCATATGTTCAAAGTCAAACATTCAACAATCTTCAACAATATATTTAACAAAGATATCATTGTAAATATTAATTCCAAACAATGCAAACTTGTTGAATACCCATGGATACCGTTCATCCTAACAGTTAGAAAAATAAGTTCGAAAATTCCCACGATATATAAGGTAATAAATGTCACGTTCCAAGTCGATTAGTTGCTGGAAGAAAACTTTTGAAATGGCAGACAGGCAGACAGCCAAGACAAGATGAAGTGAGTGTGCTAGATCGATGGCATAAATGATTAATACATCAGCAAGTGAATGAGAACCGATTAAACAGAACTAATGAGTGTTGGGGAAGTTACAACTGACCGTTAGTTGTTTTGCATTTGTCCACCAGAAACTGACCATAATGATTGTCATCATAGAAACTGATGAACAAATGATGTGAAATGTTTCTGTACAAGACGCTATGCATTTCAACCAGTAATCAGCTTCATATACACATCTGTGTTACGTTCTCGCTGAAAAGTTCACCCATTTCCGGACGTTCGTAATACTGATGAAAACAGATTACTGTGTGAGACATCCACTAGCGTACATTCTGAGCGGACTGATCACCGAGGAACGTCAGTCGTGATATCTGAAAATCATTGTGTAACCAATGCACATTTTCTTAAGAATAAACAAACTACAGCGAAATCTCTCCTTGTACACTTTGCACAACACAACCTCCGAAACACAGCACACACGTTATACCACTCAATCACTAAATGTCCATCAAGTACGGCAGCTTACCTGGTAACCACTATGAGCAATTCAGGTAATTACCAGTTTTAAGAACCTTAACAAGTTTTTATGCATTTCAAATATTACAGTCAATGACTTCGTTCAGATAAATCTATTGCGCGGTCTGCAGTGCGTCTGATGAGTTGATGGACAAGCAACACATATTTGGACTAATTCTTGCTCATGTTCACCGTGAATATTCACGCGCGAGCAAAATAAACGGTATCGAAGAAGGTTTCATCTACATTGTCCATTCTGTGGTTGTCAACGGACATTAAAAGAATTTAGGTGTAGATAGACGGACACGAATATTGAAATCGTGAGTTGGAGATTGGTCTTTATGCACGGTGTTTGAACAGAGTTGGTGCCATCATGACTCGTCAAATGCCTGCGAAGCGAGTCGGAGTTTAGTCCAGTGCTCAACAGGAAAGCGACAGGTTCGAATGTTGATGTTTGGCTGAATCTGCGTTGGGTGGTTTGCATAGAAAAGTAATTCGGAAGAGTTTCTCAGTTTCAGAGGGTCAGCAACAGAATGACTGTAACGGAGACAGTCAAAGGAAGATGAGCGAACCAGAAGCCCACCTACAATATCTCAAACACGCAAAACTCGTATTGCAGCGAAGGACAGAAAAGTGCGCACCGGAATCATCATTTAGGGGTCAAGTGTACCTTCTCTTCGCCTCATCATTTCCAATTATCAGTCTGTCTGAATACTCATTTTGATGTTCCCATATATATATATATATCATGTGAGTGTCTGAATTCAAAAGCCGACGAAATGTGTACAACAGACTATGATGGGTTGATTTAGATTAGACAAACCCGGCGAGTGTTTCCTGCAAACCAGGCGGTTCATTTGATGTGATTACTCTGACGATTTGCCTGTCAGATGGCTATGTTTATTTCTCAGGCAAGTACTGTGGATTTATCGGACGGCAATACGTGGAGTACGGCCAACTTTAACGCGGATATCCGGCTAACTTACAGTGTCATCTATTGAACAGTCCGAACACTCAGGATTTGCAGGCACTGAGGGCCTGCTTTCTTAGAGTTTAAGCAATAATTTGAGCTGCACGGAACAGGTCAGTGTATCCTGAATGAAATACACGATAACCAATAATGCACCGAGTACATGATGTGCGTGTGCACACTGTGTTCAGTTCAGGTTTCTGTGGAACAGCATCCACACGGATAGCATCTACCAACCGGCAGTTCATGGTTAATGCATTTGTAACCGTAATAAGAACTAGTTGAACACTTCGATACATCAGATTATGCTCCGCACATTCTGGCATCAGGTCAAGCCAAAATTGCAACAGTTCAGCTCTCGTCCCAATAAACAACAATCTAACTTCGTATTGGAATTGATTTTGTTCTGCCTGATGAGAAAAACTACACCTCTGTCTAACAGAGGACCGTTCCCACCTTTCTTGTGTGCACAACTTATTAATGTACCTGCAGTTGCAGATCTCAATATCCATTTGGTATTAACGGACCACCCATTTCAATCAAAAGTGCACATGACTTCGGTATCTATATTTTCTTATACATCTCAGTTTCAGACAGTTAATCGGCTTGCGATACAAGACATCAACCGGCGCAATACAAACCACTCGAACAAATGCTACCAACCTGATGAAAATGTACGGATGAATAGGTTTCAAAGGACACGTAAGGAATTTGCAGGTCATGGGGAAGTAAGAATGCTTATGTGCATGTGAATTTGTGGGCGACCATTTGGAAACGAAGGACGGTTCGGAAGACCATATCGATCCCAGAATGTTGGCGAACGTGAAAGTCGAAGGATAACAAGTGGATTAGAAGCCAGACTAGCCAGCATAAGAAACTCCCATTGAAACGTACAGCAGGGAAACCTGTTAGAAAACGTCGGAATTGAGTAGTCAAGTGCAATTCCTCTCTTCTCTTCTGACTTTGTTGGGTTGTTCCAAACTAGAGGAACTTGCAAGCTAACTTCACTTTCCGTACCAACCGCTATACACACACTTGGATTCCGTAAATGATAATAGGGTTGATGGAATTTCCTATATGAAAAAATCTAGTCTTTGTGATATACAGGTAGCAGATTAAGAAATCCCCCAGTTTGTACAATCTATCTGGTGGTGTAGACACATAGTTTGGTAACCGTGTGCTGTACTTTTCAAATGGTATTTATTTCCCCCGGGAAATGAGGAAGGCGAAAGAATGAGTCTAATGCACTAGAAAAAGAATCTGAATAAAACCGTCCAAACAGTCTGAGATGCAATCCACAATAATTACTGAATACAGCGTGAACACCTTGAAATAACGTACAGTTAATCGATTGTGGAAGATAACTGTGTATGAGCTAGTAACACTTGTTGCGTAATATATACTATACAATGTCCGATATTTCTTATAACCGCGTGATAGAAAGTAGCCTTCTGTCCAGAATAGACTGTTAGGATATCTTACCACGCGGCATCCGAAAGCTCATCAAACCCTGCACTTTTTCTGTGAGCTGATCTCGAAATAAGATTAGTTACACTTGCTGGATTGCTAATTATGCAACATTTGCAAGCCGCATCAATAGAGTATCTATGCCATCTATCAGTTTCAGTAAGTCGGAGCCATTACGCATGAGAACACATAGAACCCCTTCACAAATAGCGGAAGGACAACAAGAACATAAAAGTACTTGAAGTTTCTGAAGTCGGCGAAGTGGTGCAACTGCACAACACAGTTTCCAACCTGGAAGTATCAGTAAGATCGTATAGACAATGTAAAAGACGATATGCCGTTGAACGAACATATTCAGATGCGTCATGTCAAGTTAGATGATTTACAGGGACGGGCAGATAGTCGGTCGCTATTCATTCCGAGCGACTGAAGCAAACCGCGCACACGAAACCATGTGAAACATGATCAAGTGTCTTCAACGATGGACTGGGAATCAATATATCCAGCAAGCCAGAGACAGATGAAGCACCTGAGATGGTGTTCAGCAAAAGCAGTGTTTGTGTATGATGTGCCTGTATTTAACCAGGCGTGAACGGAGAGAGCTGAAACTGATGCTTACGTCAACATCGTGTATGAAGGTCTTGGACCAGCTGAAGGTAAGTCAAACAAAAAAACAACTGTGCGTAAACAGCTGTCACAGTTTGCGTAGTACATCTCCGAATGCAACCTCCATCTCCTCATCCGACAATATGCCACGATGGTGAGAGATAATGAAAAACTGAGGAAAAGTCACAGTTGCTATCAGAACATGCCCAGAAGAGTCACGATCCGAAATAGCTTTTCAGTTGCAACAGAATTGGATTTCTGTCACGTCGCTAAGCCTCACAAAGGAGCGTTGTTCTATTTCACTGGTCCTGGATATGATGACGACTATCGAGAACTTAAATTCTGACCAATTAAAAGGTGGCGCATAGGCCGTGTGTGCCACTTGGTCAAACAGTCGAAAGATCCTTTACATTTGGAAATAACAGAGGAATTTTTCCTTGAGTTACGGTTGTACTGGCCGTAGAATAGGTGTAATTGAGACGATATGTGAAAAAGATGGTTCAGTTACCACCTGTCATCTGCACCGACTTGTCATGTAGGCTAGACATCTTGAAGGACGATTTAGCTGGCCTCAAACAGACCCTGTGGACGACGGGACTCAAATGATCAATTACCACGTTGCAGACGGCTCTCCGTCGAAAGCAGAAATGGTCCTGGAGCTTAAGTTACTCAAGCTCAACAAGGCTGTTGAAGCAGACCTCTCCTCTCCCTTTATTTTCGAGGATAATGGGACCGTGTTGGTTTCAGAACTGACGAATCTCCTCCATACTATTTGGGAAACTGAAGCGGTAACTCGTGCTCGATGTACATAAACAATAATTCCCATTTCCAGAAAGGGGCGCAGTGTCTAGGTGATAACCAGAGAGATATCAGACTAGCGTCTGTTCTGTCCAAATTACTCACCAGCCTCGTTTCATGTCGGCTCCCTAAGCCCAGAAGAAGTTAGGCAGTTGAAGATCAGGCAAGATTCTGATCCGATCGAGGGTAGGGTGACCATATTTTTACCTCGAGACGGATCTTCAAACATGTGTACTCGACAGGCAGCTGATGGTTGGCATCATTTCGGACCTAACGGCTGCTCCCAATTCCGTTGCTCGTAACGTTCTCTGGGACTGTCTCCTTCAAAAGGGAGTATCAGCAGAAAATGTGAACCTGTTGATATCACTGTGTGTCCACGTTGCAAACGGAGTAAGAATTGATGGACAACTGTCTCGGACGTTCATCAGTCCAAGTGGTATTTTTCATGGGTGTCCAATTTCCCCTGCTTGTTAAACTTTGCCATGGAAAGTGAGCTTGGAGAATTCGGTGAACCTCGTGTTGAGCTTCTTCTTGGCGTGGAAGTGACAAATATAAAATATGCAGATGACACAGTCTTGTTTAGCCTCTCTACCGAAGACATACAGACCAGGGTGAGCAAGGCGAATGATCGGACGGGTTTGTCTGGAATGCTTTTCGTGACTTCAAAGTGTAGAGTGCTACTTAAAGAGTGGGGGATCCCCACTCCCAATTTCATCATCACAGGTAAACCGCTCCAGACTGTGGATAATTTTGCATAATTGGGCAAAACTATCTCGTCAGCCTGTAATACTGAGGTATTAGCGATGACATCAAAGGCACCAGTTGCCTTTGCCAGCCTGCGTCATCTGTGGCACTAAGGTGTTCGGTTGTCGCTTAAAGGAAGAATATGTGGTGCTTGTGTACTTTCTGTTTTGCTCTATGGTTCTAAAACGTGGCCTATTTGCAACGAATATATCAACAGACTCGTTTTGTGTAATCATCCCTGTCTCCGCCAAACAGCTCACGTTGGGTGAACTGATCGCGTGAGTACCACGGTAGTTCGTCGGCGCGTATTCTGGAAGTCTGGGGATGTTGGGGCAATTGGTCCACTATTCACATTACATAGCCTCCGATGGTTGGATCCAATACACCGCATGCTATCAGGTCATTTGCCGTGCCGCACATTATATTATATGAACATCTGTAATTGGGTGAAATCACGCGGTGATAAAACAACAACGTCGTCACTAAGTATGAAGCTCCAGACTGCTCTACTGAGCGAACTAGGTGTCATCTGCTTGACTGAGGTCTTTGTGATCATTCAGGTAGCCGGTTCGAAGCGCTATCTGAGATGGCATTTCGCTACAGTCAATGACATACCTACATCCATACAATTTTTAAGTTCATCTTAGTCTTCTCTTATTAATTTTCAACCTTTGTAATAACGTTTTCTTCCAGAATATTCCAGAATATTGAGGTAAGCTGCGGCCCCAACCACAGTACCTTCTGGTCAAGCAGTTGGCTGTTATGCTGATGATGAATGTCACGATCTAGCCAAGCACAATTATCAGCCAAAACTCAGGCAGTCAACAAGCCATGAATTGTGTATCTTTTAATTCACCGGAGCTGACTGGTTCTGTTGATTTTTCACCTTAAACCTAAAAATCTGAACAACTAAATGACCAGATCGTTCATATCGGTGGTCTACAGTACAATAGTGGGGCTATGGAGTCCTTGAAAGTCATGGAGCTTGTGGTTACATTGTTGACAGGTAAGATGGATTACCACATCTTTAGATCACATTATTTCTTACTGATCTATGCACCCGAAATCATGAAGTGGTTTATTCTCACCTTACCTGCTTTCCCTTATAGTCACTATTCCGGGACGTCAAAAATGTCATGCAGTGTGTGAACTAAACGTTGTTGGATTTATGGCTAGCCGAGGGTCTGATGATTTCACACATGGGTTCATTTCAAGTTCTCCGCAATTGCCTCCATTCCACTTTATTAATTCCACTGCAAACAATCATTGTACGATTGAGCCGATCAAACCTTTTGGGTGTCTCAGCAACCAAAATATCTGGTCGGTGCAACATCTCGTTCAAGTGAAAATTTGTCAGTAGGCTAAACATTGTGTCTTTTGTCGAAGTTCCGAATATAAAAGAGTAACAACATTGGGCTAGATCAGTGGTTTATCAAATGTTCTGGAGTTACAGTTCTCCATAACGTTATGACCGGGTGATGTTTGAATTCAATGGCATTACAGGAAGATTGTGACATGGTTCTAGTAGATTCAGACGACAGTTTGCTTCTGAAAGATTACCACTGTTGTTGACTATTCACGGTCCACCAGCTCCATTTGAGTTACGCATTATACTCGCTTTTTCAAAGTCTTCATTTAATCCCTTTATTCTGCATGACGCCATCTGTGTGGCTGTAGGTCAAACGTCTTACTGTTTCCCTATTGTGTTGCATTGCAGTGACATAAGAACATCATCCAACCAAACCACTCCCTTTTTTCTAAGCCTGTTCAAAATCCGTGCACTACACCGGGTCGTCACTCGATCAATAAAACACCAAGTTTGTTACGTGTGCTACTGGCGAATTACGGACTACCGTTCAGTGAAATATCTGATGGGTTGCAAACTCACATCCGGTAATCTATATGACTGTCATCGGGCGTGATCACTTCAGAAGGTCGCATCGGTTTTGTGCGATATTCCTGAAGAACTAATTTAGGGTGTAACGTTAGTCACCCGGTGGACAAATTTCGAAAGCAGAATAACAAATCTATCAGACCTCTGAACCAACTATTCATATCCGATTAGTCTACACAACCGGCGCAAACTGTACACCCGGACAACATCAAACGATAGTTCCCCTTACTATGTTTCCTTTCAATGTATAAACTATCAAATATATTCATTCACCTATCTCAAGAGGTCCTAAAGAACTAGTGATTGATTTAATTCAACTGCACTTACAGTACAGAATTACTCTGAACAAAGAATACTGGAAAAGAACATTAAGTGGTGATCTGCCATCAGAGAATGTGATGAGGTCTAGTTGAATATATCAGTCATAATTGCTCAAAGCTGCAGTGTCTTACTTAGTTCAGTTAACTTGTTTTGATGGAAAGTACTACAAACATATCAATCTTTAGGTAGTCCTTTCCTCCCGATTTTGGGTTTGCAATCACTGTTGTTCAGCACGAAGTAGTGATGTTGTTCACCAATGTCTGTCACTTAACTTGTTATCCATGTTTTTGGTTGATTTTCATCAGTTGGGACAACAAAAACAATTGGGGAGCAGTACGAAGTACAAACGTCGTGGGCACATGGTAATTGGGTCGACTGATTACAAGTAGGTCGTCCAGGCAGAATCTATTTGCGTAAACCTCGAGTATCGACCGAATTTGAAGCAGCAACGAGGTCAGTACATCTGAAAGTGACAAACGCTTACAGGCTGGGCTGGTACAGCGCTTGCCGCTAATAGGTTTGTTGTTTCTGTCAGTGGTTTGAACCCAGACAAATATTAAACGTCCAATAACTACTTATCCTTTAAATAAGAACATTTGCAAAACTAATGTGGAGAAGTGCAGTGAAAACTTGTTAATATAGATACGATAGATCCTTTAAAATTTGAAAAATGTAACTAGAGCATCAGTGAAGGTTAAAGAATATCAGTCACATAAAGCACGTTCGATAATGGACACACGCCAACCCACACTGTCACACAACAACAACGACTGACATTGAAGATTTCTGGTTGTGCAATTTTCATGCAAACTGGCAGTCAACGTACTCTTATCCTGAAGTAATTGTGTTATAACTATTCTCAACTTACCAGTGTTTTCGTTAGTGTGCTAACATTTATCCAGTGGTAAACAAGACAATTTTCTGCGCAATGAATCTCTTGAACACATCTCATCAGGTATATGCTGTAATCTCTAGGTTCACATAACAGTCCAAATGACTTGGTAATGCAGGACGACAATGTCAGCAACCGTACGCACGCACACATACATCAATGCGTATCACTTACCAAGAGAGTCTACGACCATTAAATGGGTACCCCTATAAGTGAAGTGTTGGTATTCCGATGTTAATTGCTAATTTATCCGCGAACTGAAAAGTTCTCAACCTCTTGTTGCCTGAAACATCCGGAAAGTTTCTTCAAGATTTAACTAGGCACAACATGTCAATAGGTCAATAGGACGTGCAGAGTTCTGAACGCATTGGGACACTGTGGTATCCATGATCACTTTACGGACCCAAAGTGGAATATGATCGTTGCGTAATTACTGTTACGATCTGCTCATGCAAGTTTTAGGAAGCTCATACGAAACGTCACGGCTGACTCAAGATTTGGCATTTACTGATGGCCGTGTCTTCAGTGTTGACATTGGGATTCGGTCAGTGTTGAACTGCATGGCCAGCTGAGGTGCGTTATACGTGAATCTCAAGTGTCTCGAGGTGGGTCTTCAACAGAGCGGCGAACGAACGTGACTTCATCTTAGAAATTGTTTACGATGGTGGGTGGTCACCTACTTTAAATGTAGACTTAAACAACACCTTACTGACTCACGTTTCTCACGAACAGGTTAGACTAGCACGCAAATGCAGAGTTCTCACTATATAAACCTGTAAAAGTTCAGGTAGTGACCAGTTCATGTATGTTTCCTAAGAACAAACTGTGTTGTAATGTCGCTATTACTGTGCTGGAATGCACATGTTCATCTGTAAAGCTAACATTGATGTTTACTTCATTGATTGAGTTACTGACACTCGTTACGATCACCTTGGTGACAATGAGTAGAATGATATCGTCGACCAAACGTCATCCGAAGTACACCCAGCTGACTGAATTTCGCCACTTAGACCCAAAGACTACACTGTGTATCCGATGAGATGTAGCAATGTATAAAAGGTTTCTGTTGAACTTTCTGTTCAATTTTGTTAAAGGAAAAGTTGTGCTACGATGATTGACTTTTGACAATGACCTTCGCATTAGGTAGCATCCGAAATCTTTTACCTTGTCGTGCGAATACTGATTTGGTTTTTCACTCGGTTGCCTTTATTACGCGGTTTGTGGTTCAGGCTAACCTTAATGCCAGACTGTGCCTGAACACGAACTTCACGTCATCGGATTCAGTCACGCAAGATCTCTATAACATTCGCACTGTCATCAGCCAGTTAGAATAGACGGATTAGCGCATTGGTAAGCTATCTGTTCCCTTTGGCTTGGTGTACCGTAGTATAGGGACGTTAAGCTCTGTCACAAGTGAATGCATTGGATAGCGGTGGAAGCACGTAACTGCACTGTAGAATGGTCTGTATTATCGTTCAAACAACTGGCCGCGGCTGGCTAATGTACAATGAACTAATCTTCCGAGCAATATTGTCAGTCATTACACTCTACGGTGGACTCATTCTTGTCATCTGCGACCATTTTTAAGAATCTTTCACCCTTTATCGACGAAATCAAATCGACCAAAACAAGCAGACCTATTGCGATTCGCTCAGTTGACTGAGCATGTCACGGATATTTTACGTTAACAGGAGCAAAACTGCTGTTGCTGTGTGTCTGGACAAACTCAAGCAAAACCCAGTGAGGACTTGAAGGGAATCATGCAATGCGTAAGTGGCAACGGTCACACAACATTCCGACACCAAATTCATGACATTCGGTGACACTACAACGCGAGGTATTGATAATGTATAGGAAAGTGGATTTCTAAGTGGACACTTTTGGACTTTCATATCAACGGTTCCTTTTCAATAGCGTGCAAGAAACCGGTGTCAAGAGAATGTACCCCAAAACACTGATGAAAACAGATAACTAGACTGTCATCAGTGACCTTTGGTCCGTAATTAGTAACTGATCATTGGATGGCTAAAGATACCCACGAACATACCTGGAAATGTTTTACATGAAACAATTATTCTGACGTTAAACAGAAGCAAGTGAACTTTGCCCACTGGTAGCTGATGGCATATGGGAAGTGAACATATGTTGCTGTTGTTGATAAGACAGCTTTAAAATATAGTGTTAGGTATTCCATTTCCAGCGAAAAGATTTCAGGCTATATTCTCGACCACATCAGTCTAGTGGTATGACCGGTATTCCACACAAGAGGACTACTGAATACGACCATTACCCGGGAACAACACAATTATTTTACGATTTCCTCAAAATCTATCCATGGAATGTCGGCCTAAAGCGGCTGACAGTCGAGAATGAATTGGGCAACAACTCATTAGGTAAACATTGGGGAAACTGCAGAATCTATTCTTCAAGGTGACAGAAATGATGCTTGGATGATGATGATGAGAATCCTCTGTCTGGTGAACACTCACTTCAAACAGCACGGTTGGTCACACATTGGGTTGAGTAAGAAATTACTGGTTGAACGACCTATTAAAATCAAAGTCCTACAGCCAACGCGAGACGGTTTTGCTCGTTCGCATGTGAACAGTGCTCATTTTACACGGATGCCTACAGATAGCTTACAATATTTGTGTTGTGTATTCTATTCACTGATCTCATACTGAAAATTCCATCCGTTGCGTCCTTTAACACTAGGTGACGCAAACTGCGATAAGGCTGAAAACCTAAAACCGGATGATTGCTGGGCCAACTTTGTAGCAACAATATGAAATTTGTTGTTCTCGCTAGACACTAAGACCACATTGGGGAATGTTCAAGTGAACAAGAGATAGTCGTATGATCAATTTAACCAAATTCATGCACCCCCTTTGACACTGTTCGCTAAACCATTGTTTGGGTCAACGTCACTGACTAAACGGCAAGCACATACGCTATAACATCCAATGATAGTGGGTTAAATTCTGACACCCCACTAAGATTTTCACCTGTATTTGCGTATTTCTTATAGACAAGGATTGGCTTATCAGTTGATTACATACAACACTCAGTATACAGCTTCGGATCGCATCACGAGAACTGTGTACTGAACAAGCGTCACATGGATGCATGTTGTGCTGGGCTTAGTGGGACCAGTATCAACTAGACTGGTGCGTTAATTTCATCCCTTAACAGTGGGCCAGTGTATGACTCTAGTGAGGACAGACGACCGCACCATACCACTTATACCACCACTGTTCAATAGCGAGGCGACAACGGGAAGGATCGTTGGAGGGCAACATCACATGGAATGGCGTTTGCTACACGATGAACCGAGCTATGGTGTCCAAAGCGAGTGGAGCATCCTCGGACGAGTGTGCTGTGCACATGAGTGTTTTTGTTCGTAGTCCCGCTGAGACGCATAACTCGTGTACTGGTTTCCCCAAATAACCAATCTCTGTACCATCCGCCTCCTTGGTTCACAACATGACCAGTGGTCAATAACTCTTTGGTAAGCCGTTGATTAATCGAAGACTTGGCTTGTTTCAGTGTGGAGTATCCAGTCATTCTCTTTCTAAAAGAAACACTGGACTTTGATTATGCTTTTGTTGCCATCATTAGTAGTACGTACCCTTGCCACAACCGAAACTGGAACATCGACCACGTTTTTTATTACGTAACCATATTGACTACTGACCACTGAACTCACACTAGGTACAGTTGGCTTATCGTATCTGATAGTTCAATCACATTCGATTTAGAGTAATGACCAGGTTGCAGATCGCCTCGATGTGTGCCACGGTTACTATCTGTCAACTACAGCCGGTAACCCCTCAGTGGTCAAGATAGCTGTACCGAAAATGAGTAACCGATGTTCCCGTCCTGGCCACGGTAAGGGTATGTTCTAATGAGCAGCCGTAACAAGAATGAAACTTGAACCTAGCGCATTGTTTAGAAGAGGCTGGCGGGAAATTCTATCTGAATAGAGACAGATGTGACCAAATATGAGCGATGTCCAACTTGGCATCTCCACAAGACATCAGCAGATTGTGGTTGTGATTACGTCCCAAAAGTGTAACCGAAGTGACGGAAACAACCACGTGACCCGTTTTATGATTGTGTTCGACGGACGAAGATGTCAGATTTCTGTGCAGACATTGAGATAATGAACCTTGTCGCTCAGCTGTGCGTCAGTTTCCGTTCAGCACTCGTTATCATGTCACATTTCAAGGGTAAACTTCTGCGTTCTACAACCAGCTAATGTGTGAATTCATTTGATTACTAGTGTCGAGCATTATAAGCCAACCATAATAGTAGGCGAGTGTTTGACAGAGTGCGTGATCATCATCTTGCATGGTTGAACAGTGGTGTAACTAAAATGGTTCCAAACACGACTGTTGTTCATCCTGTCAGCAGGGAAGATTGTTCTGAAACTGTCTGCCGATTAGCAAAAAATTCGCCAAAAGTGGTGCTGACCGTTACCTAAGCCATTAAGTATCCCTCATGTGTAATCCTAACCTGCGCAGTCAAAATTTTGAGCGGACACTTACTGTCCCGTTGTCCACAATCAGTCGACCTCACAATGTGAAAAACTGATTGCGTGATAGCTATTAAGCACGCAGTCCCAAACTTCTATTGACCAGTTTTCGCATTCACCTTGGTTACCGTCTTCACGTTTACNAAGTTCACCGTCGAGTTAGAACAGGATAACAAAATCTCATTCCTAGATGTTGCGTTGCTTCGTCGACCAGAGGGGACACTTCAAAGATCTATTCATAGGAAAAAGACATGGACGGGTCAATACACGCACTTTCACAGTTTTGTCCCGTTGAAGTACAAAAGAAATTTGGTACGCTGTCTGTTGAACAGAGTACAAAAGATCTGTACACCCGACATTCTCCAGGAGGAGGTAAGATATATTCGAGAAACTCTCACTAGAAATGGATACCCTGAGAGATCGATGAATAAAAATCTGCATTCCGGTACGAAGCTAGAACTCGTCCAGATAGCGCAGAAAAAGCTGGTTTTCATCTGTCTGTCATATAGAGGAGAAGTTAATAATGAAATAATTAGCCACAGACTTTCAAACGCGGTCGAGTTTGCCTACCCTGCAGCGAGACTTATCGTGTCGTTCGACACCTGCCCGGTACTGGTGCCACGTCTTAAGGATAGTTTGCCAAAGTTCTCTCCGTCTTTTTGTATCTACTCACTCACTTGCTGTTGTTAAGCACGTTACGTTGGGAGGACCACAAGGCGGCTATCGTAGAGGATTCATGAACACCTACCGAAATGGCTCCGCAACGGTTCGCTAAAGCCCATTTCCAGTACAATCGGCTCCCACCTAATCGACACTAGCCATCGACTAAATCCGGATGAAGCGTTCCGAATCATCTACAAGGTTCGTCAAGCCTACTCCAGAGCTGTCGGAATGCGACTGTTATCAACCGCCGCGACTGCTATCAGACTCCACAACCCCTGTATGTGTGCCCAAAAACAATTCGTAAAAACCCTCCATCTCTGTTGGCCAGTCATTCCACATCAACTTGAAACCCAAACAAGCGTGAACCGATTGGCTCAGGGGAAAGTATGTTTCATCAAAAGGCACGTGTTACACTCGAACACATTCAGCAGCACTCCCACCCGCCTCCAGCGGAGTTGATCCATAAATCTTCTATCATAAAACTGTGATTTATGTATGCACTTTACTTCTAAAGATATTTGGTTACTGGTGGTCAGTGAGAGATTTCGGTTTCCTCAAATCACTTATCAGTGACCGTAGCCGTCACATTCAGTCAATTACTTTTGAAAAGAAGCGTTATATTTGATATTAGCTTCTGGTAAATACTGTCCCATATTCTGTTAATACTGACCAGACAATTGCACAACTTATCAGAATGGCAGCAGATATTGGGCAATTCTGCCAAACCATATTAAACACCTATATATGTCACAAATTATTCAAATATTTTTGCTAAAAGATGATTTTCAAACGAGGTCCTGCGTTTGTATGCTATTGTCCGTGTCTTCTTTTGGAAAATGCTTCTTGATAGAAATCCACCTACACTTCTAGTCAGTCTGAAATAAAGAAGGGATATATGAATTTCTTCCTCAATTTCAATAGTAAATTTAACGTTGACGTGTAAGCTGTTAAAATGTGTGCACATGATTTCTATTTGATCACCTGATTCGCTTGATGTTACTTAACAGATTATTATCCAAAATGGATATTCAATTCTTGCTCTCTGCAAACATTCTGAGTTGTTCAACTCCTGACCAGCCCTCACAACTGTAGAGCAAAAGCCTATGTTTACAACCTCACCTTATAAATAGGACAGTGTAACCATTTTGATGGGATAATTGATGAAAACAATGCTGAATCACACGTATAGTTTATTATGTCGCATCAAACAACTCTCACTCCATCAACTCAGGATAAAGATCCGGTGACCACACTCGCTAAATTAAACAGTATTTATATCTGTGGTTTGCAGTAAGTTGACCGCATATTGAGACCTCGGAGTACATACTTAAATAGCTTCTAAATACCCTAAGCGTAAGTGCATATAAACATCTGCAAGAATCTGGTCATTGGATAGGCTCTTTTGAAACAAACTGTTTTATGTGTCAGACAAGGGACGAATGTGTTTAGTTTTTCCGGGGCGTTCGTAAACAAATGATTGTTACAGTGTTTTGAATACATTGAATATTCTACGTATTCTCGTATGTTTACCTCTACTCTTTGTTTCGACCTTACATCCACTTCAATATTTGTTACCATTATTTTCGATCACATGGCTGAATGATTCTTCGTCATTCTGAAAATTTTGCTAGCAGGCTGCCACATGCCCAAATGTTCATACTTAATCCCGGGTACGTAATTGAACAGAGTGAACGAAACGGTACTTAAGCATTCATCTTACACGACGATTGATACATTCTTCACATAAATATCCGATACTTTTAACAATTCCAAGATGTGTATTTGGTCTGTTGTGAGGACATTTTTGGGGTATGTGTAGAAAGCTTGACAGCGTGTATGTGCAGTTGAAACGCAAATAGAGTTTCATAAGCTCAGCTGTATTGGGGCAACACGCCGGTGACGGTATACCTCACAGTCAACATCAACCAGGGTTCGCATACTTTTAAGCATTTGGGAGTGTGTTTCAAAGCAGCTTATTAACTACAGGGTGGTTACTTTGAAACTACTGTACGAGCTTATAACTACACTTTGGAAGGTAGAAAAAAGCCACATTTGGGAAGAGAAATGTCAGTTTTGCTTTGGAATTTCTCCAGTTTGGTTGTCCTAATGAAGAAAATCCGCATCCTTTTAAATGAACACACAGTAAAAGATGTCAATCCTGCTTCCATGCCCTAGCGGATATAAACTTGTTCGAGTGATTGTTGGATTCACTCATGCAAACCACAATCAACATGATAAAAGGTTACTTGTTATGCATTAGCGTGACCAACAATAATCTGACCTGGATACTACGGGTGAGTTGGGCCAGGGTTGTATTTATTTCGCACCCTTGACCGGTCATACGCGATGAATATTAAATGAACACATGAGAAAATTTTCAATTCACCCGATTCAGCCGGAAGCCTAAAGCTGGCGTTTCCTACTCGATTTTGAAAACGTTCACAACAAATGAATAGCATTCAACTAATTTATGCTTCCTTGCTTACACACAAATGAGTGTGGACGGGTTTTACACATGAATAAAAAATCGCCATTTGTTCTTCTTACAAACTATTTTAATGTCATTTAAAACGTCCTACCCAAGTAGGGTGGCTGTCTTTAGACTCAAAACTGGTATTTGTGAACTTTGGCACAGTCGTTTGGGAGGGTATACTGAGGCAACTGCGAAAGAATGCACGGATCCGTCAATTATTTAAGCATCCAATTACTCACTTCCTTCGTCCAGTTCATCCAGTCACATTGTAGAATCCAACCGGCATATTAGTTCTCGTCAGGATTGTTTAATTCGTTCTGAACCACTCATTGGAGTCATGAGAACATCAGTGTGGCAAACAAAACTTGCTTTCTATATTTGTTTACCAGGCTAATTGCAACACAGTAAACGTGAAGACGGTAACCAAGGTGAATGCGAAAACTGGTCAATAGAAGTTTGGGACTGCGTGCTTAATAGCTATCACGCAATCAGTTTTTCACATTGTGAGGTCGACTGATTGTGGACAACGGGACAGTAAGTGTCCGCTCAAAATTTTGACTGCGCAGGTTAGGATTACACATGAGGGATACTTAATGGCTTAGGTAACGGTCAGCACCACTTTTGGCGAATTTTTTGCTAATCGGCAGACAGTTTCAGAACAATCTTCCCTGCTGACAGGATGAACAACAGTCGTGTTTGGAACCATTTTAGTTACACCACTGTTCAACCATGCAAGATGATGATCACGCACTCTGTCAAACACTCGCCTACTATTATGGTTGGCTTATAATGCTCGACACTAGTAATCAAATGAATTCACACATTAGCTGGTTGTAGAACGCAGAAGTTTACCCTTGAAATGTGACATGATAACGAGTGCTGAACGGAAACTGACGCACAGCTGAGCGACAAGGTTCATTATCTCAATGTCTGCACAGAAATCTGACATCTTCGTCCGTCGAACACAATCATAAAACGGGTCACGTGGTTGTTTCCGTCACTTCGGTTACACTTTTGGGACGTAATCACAACCACAATCTGCTGATGTCTTGTGGAGATGCCAAGTTGGACATCGCTCATATTTGGTCACATCTGTCTCTATTCAGATAGAATTTCCCGCCAGCCTCTTCTAAACAATGCGCTAGGTTCAAGTTTCATTCTTGTTACGGCTGCTCATTAGAACATACCCTTACCGTGGCCAGGACGGGAACATCGGTTACTCATTTTCGGTACAGCTATCTTGACCACTGAGGGGTTACCGGCTGTAGTTGACAGATAGTAACCGTGGCACACATCGAGGCGATCTGCAACCTGGTCATTACTCTAAATCGAATGTGATTGAACTATCAGATACGATAAGCCAACTGTACCTAGTGTGAGTTCAGTGGTCAGTAGTCAATATGGTTACGTAATAAAAAACGTGGTCGATGTTCCAGTTTCGGTTGTGGCAAGGGTACGTACTACTAATGATGGCAACAAAAGCATAATCAAAGTCCAGTGTTTCTTTTAGAAAGAGAATGACTGGATACTCCACACTGAAACAAGCCAAGTCTTCGATTAATCAACGGCTTACCAAAGAGTTATTGACCACTGGTCATGTTGTGAACCGAGGAGGCGGATGGCACAGAGATTAGTTATTTGGGGAAACCAGTACACGAGTTATGCGTCTCAACAGGACTGCGAACAAAAACACTCATTTGCACACAACACTCGTTCGCAGCCATTTCGATCCACGTTGTCGCCTCGCTACTGAACAGTGGTGGTGTAATTGGTATGGTGCGATCGTCTCTCCTCACTACAGTCATACACTGGCCCACTTTTCAGAGATAAAATTAGCGCACCAGTCTAATTGATACTGGTCCCACTCAGCCCAGCACAACATGCATCCATGTGACGCTCGTCCAGTACACAGTTCTCTTGATGCGATCCGAAGCTGTATACTAAGTGTTCTATGTAGTCAACCGATAAGCCAATCCTTGTCTATAAGACATATGCAAATACAGCTGAAACTCTTAGTGGGTTGTCAGAATTTAACCCACTATCGTTGGCTGGTATAGCGTATGTGCTTGCTGTTTAGTCATTGACGTTGACCCAAACGATGGTTTAGCGAACAGTTTCAAAGGGGGGTGCATGAATTTGGTTAAATTGATCATACGATTATCTCTTGTTCACTTGAGTATTCCTCAATGTGGTCATAGTGTCTAGCGAGAACAACAAATTTCACATTGTTGCTACAAAGTTGGCCCAGCATTCATCCGGTTTAAGGTTTTCAGCCTTATCACAGTTTGCGTCACCTAGCGTTAAAGGACGCAACCGATGTAATTTTCAGTATGAGATCAGTGAATAGAATACACAATACAAATACTGTAAGCTATCTGTAAGCATCCGTGTAAAATGAGCACTGTTCACATGCGAACGAACAAAACCGTCATGCGTTGGCTGTAGGACTTTGATTTTAATAGGTCGTTCAACCAGTAATTTCTTACTCAATCCAGTGTGTGACCAACCGTGCTGTTTGAAGTGGGTGTTCACCAGAAAGAGATTTCTCATCATCATTATCATCCAAGCATCATTTCTGTCACCTTGAAGAATAGATTCTGCAGTTTCCCCAATGTTTACCTAATGAGTTGTTGCCCAATTCATTCTCGACTGTCAGCCGCTTTAGGCCGACATTCCATGGATAGATTTTGAGGAAATCGTAAAATAATTGTGTTGTTCCCAGGTAATGGTCGTATTCAGTAGTCCTCTTGTGCGGAATACCGGTCATACCACTAGACTGATGTGGTCGAGAATATAGCCTGAAATCTTTTCGCTGGAAATGGAATACCTAACACTATATTTTAAAGCTGTCTTATCAACAACAGCAACATATGTTCACTTCCCATATGCCATCAGCTACCAGTGGGCAAAGTTCACTTGCTTCTGTTTAACGTCAGAATAATTGTTTCATGTAAAACATTTCCAGGTATGTTCGTGGGTATCTTTAGCCATCCAATGATCAGTTACTAATTACGGACCAAAGGTCACTGATGACAGTCTAGTTATCTGTTTTCATCAGTGTTTTGGGGTACATTCTCTTGACACCGGTTTCTTGCACGCTATTGAAAAGGAACCGTTGATATGAAAGTCCAAAAGTGTCCACTTAGAAATCCACTTTCCTATACATTATCAATACCTCGCGTTGTAGTGTCACCGAATGTCTTGAATTTGGTGTCGGAATGTTGTGTGACCGTTGCCACTTACGCATTGCATGATTCCCTTCAAGTCCTCACTGGGTTTTGCTTGAGTTTGTCCAGACACACAGCAACAGCAGTTTTGCTCCTGTTAACGTAAAATATCCGTGACATGCTCAGTCAACTGAGCGAATCGCAATAGGTCTGCTTGTTTTGGTCGATTTGATTTCGTCGATAAAGGGTGAAAGATTCTTAAAAATGGTCGCAGATGACAAGAATGAGTCCACCGTAGAGTGTAATGACTGACAATATTGCTCGGAAGATTAGTTCATTGTACATTAGCCAGCCGCGGCCAGTTGTTTGAACGATAATACAGACCATTCTACAGTGCAGTTACGTGCTTCCACCGCTATCCAATGCATTCACTTGTGACAGAGCTTAACGTCCCTATACTACGGTACACCAAGCCAAAGGGAACAGATAGCTTACCAATGCGCTAATCCGTCTATTCTAACTGGCTGATGACAGTGCGAATGTTATAGAGATCTTGCGTGACTGAATCCGATGACGTGAAGTTCGTGTTCAGGCACAGTCTGGCATTAAGGTTAGCCTGAACCACAAACCGCGTAATAAAGGCAACCGAGTGAAAAACCAAATCAGTATTCGCACGACAAGGTAAAAGATTTCGGATGCTACCTAATGCGAAGGTCATTGTCAAAAGTCAATCATCGTAGCACAACTTTTCCTTTAACAAAATTGAACAGAAAGTTCAACAGAAACCTTTTATACATTGCTACATCTCATCGGATACACAGTGTAGTCTTTGGGTCTAAGTGGCGAAATTCAGTCAGCTGGGTGTACTTCGGATGACGTTTGGTCGACGATATCATTCTACTCATTGTCACCAAGGTGATCGTAACGAGTGTCAGTAACTCAATCAATGAAGTAAACATCAATGTTAGCTTTACAGATGAACATGTGCATTCCAGCACAGTAATAGCGACATTACAACACAGTTTGTTCTTAGGAAACATACATGAACTGGTCACTACCTGAACTTTTACAGGTTTATATAGTGAGAACTCTGCATTTGCGTGCTAGTCTAACCTGTTCGTGAGAAACGTGAGTCAGTAAGGTGTTGTTTAAGTCTACATTTAAAGTAGGTGACCACCCACCATCGTAAACAATTTCTAAGATGAAGTCACGTTCGTTCGCCGCTCTGTTGAAGACCCACCTCGAGACACTTGAGATTCACGTATAACGCACCTCAGCTGGCCATGCAGTTCAACACTGACCGAATCCCAATGTCAACACTGAAGACACGGCCATCAGTAAATGCCAAATCTTGAGTCAGCCGTGACGTTTCGTATGAGCTTCCTAAAACTTGCATGAGCAGATCGTAACAGTAATTACGCAACGATCATATTCCACTTTGGGTCCGTAAAGTGATCATGGATACCACAGTGTCCCAATGCGTTCAGAACTCTGCACGTCCTATTGACCTATTGACATGTTGTGCCTAGTTAAATCTTGAAGAAACTTTCCGGATGTTTCAGGCAACAAGAGGTTGAGAACTTTTCAGTTCGCGGATAAATTAGCAATTAACATCGGAATACCAACACTTCACTTATAGGGGTACCCATTTAATGGTCGTAGACTCTCTTGGTAAGTGATACGCATTGATGTATGTGTGCGTGCGTACGGTTGCTGACATTGTCGTCCTGCATTACCAAGTCATTTGGACTGTTATGTGAACCTAGAGATTACAGCATATACCTGATGAGATGTGTTCAAGAGATTCATTGCGCAGAAAATTGTCTTGTTTACCACTGGATAAATGTTAGCACACTAACGAAAACACTGGTAAGTTGAGAATAGTTATAACACAATTACTTCAGGATAAGAGTACGTTGACTGCCAGTTTGCATGAAAATTGCACAACCAGAAATCTTCAATGTCAGTCGTTGTTGTTGTGTGACAGTGTGGGTTGGCGTGTGTCCATTATCGAACGTGCTTTATGTGACTGATATTCTTTAACCTTCACTGATGCTCTAGTTACATTTTTCAAATTTTAAAGGATCTATCGTATCTATATTAACAAGTTTTCACTGCACTTCTCCACATTAGTTTTGCAAATGTTCTTATTTAAAGGATAAGTAGTTATTGGACGTTTAATATTTGTCTGGGTTCAAACCACTGACAGAAACAACAAACCTATTAGCGGCAAGCGCTGTACCAGCCCAGCCTGTAAGCGTTTGTCACTTTCAGATGTACTGACCTCGTTGCTGCTTCAAATTCGGTCGATACTCGAGGTTTACGCAAATAGATTCTGCCTGGACGACCTACTTGTAATCAGTCGACCCAATTACCATGTGCCCACGACGTTTGTACTTCGTACTGCTCCCCAATTGTTTTTGTTGTCCCAACTGATGAAAATCAACCAAAAACATGGATAACAAGTTAAGTGACAGACATTGGTGAACAACATCACTACTTCGTGCTGAACAACAGTGATTGCAAACCCAAAATCGGGAGGAAAGGACTACCTAAAGATTGATATGTTTGTAGTACTTTCCATCAAAACAAGTTAACTGAACTAAGTAAGACACTGCAGCTTTGAGCAATTATGACTGATATATTCAACTAGACCTCATCACATTCTCTGATGGCAGATCACCACTTAATGTTCTTTTCCAGTATTCTTTGTTCAGAGTAATTCTGTACTGTAAGTGCAGTTGAATTAAATCAATCACTAGTTCTTTAGGACCTCTTGAGATAGGTGAATGAATATATTTGATAGTTTATACATTGAAAGGAAACATAGTAAGGGGAACTATCGTTTGATGTTGTCCGGGTGTACAGTTTGCGCCGGTTGTGTAGACTAATCGGTTCAGAAGTCTGATAGATTTGTTATTCTGCTTTCGAAATTTGTCCACCGGGTGACTAACGTTACACCCTAAATTAGTTCTTCAGGAATATCGCACAAAACCGATGCGACCTTCTGAAGTGATCACGCCCGATGACAGTCATATAGATTACCGGATGTGAGTTTGCAACCCATCAGATATTTCACTGAACGGTAGTCCGTAATTCGCCAGTAGCACACGTAACAAACTTGGTGTTTTATTGATCGAGTGACGACCCGGTGTAGTGCACGGATTTTGAACAGGCTTAGAAAAAAGGGAGTGGTTTGGTTGGATGATGTTCTTATGTCACTGCAATGCAACACAATAGGGAAACAGTAAGACGTTTGACCTACAGCCACACAGATGGCGTCATGCAGAATAAAGGGATTAAATGAAGACTTTGAAAAAGCGAGTATAATGCGTAACTCAAATGGAGCTGGTGGACCGTGAATAGTCAACAACAGTGGTAATCTTTCAGAAGCAAACTGTCGTCTGAATCTACTAGAACCGTGTCACAATCTTCCTGTAATGCCGGTCATAACGTTATGGAGAACCGTAACGGCAGAATATTTGATAAACCACTGATATAGCCCAATGTTGTTACTCTTTTATATTCGGAACTTCGACAAAAGACACAATGTTTAGCCTACTGACAAATTTTCACTCGATCGGATCAGAATCTTGCCTAATCTTCAACTGTCTAACTTCTTCTGGGCTTAGGGAGCCGACATAAAACGAGGCTGGTGAGTTATTTGGACAGAACAGACGCTAGTCTGATATCTCTCTGGTTATCACCTAATCACTGGGCCCCTTTCTGGAAATGGGAATTATTGTTTATGTACATCGAGCACGAGTTACCGCTTCAGTTCTCCAAATAGTATGGAGGAGATTCGTCAGTTCTGAAACCAACACGGTCCCATTATCCTCGAAAATAAAGGGAGAGGAGAGGTCTGCTTCAACAGCCTTGTTGAGCTTGAGTAACTTAAGCTCCAGGACCATTTCTGCTTTCGACGGAGAGCCGTCTGCAACGTGGTAATTGATCATTTGAGTCCCGTCGTCCACAGGGTCTGTTTGAGGCCAGCTAAATCGTCCTTCAAGATGTCTAGCCTACATGACAAGTCGGTGCAGATGACAGGTGGTAACTGAACCATCTTTTTCACATATCGTCTCAATTACACCTATTCTACGGCCAGTACAACCGTAACTCAAGGAAAAATTCCTCTGTTATTTCCAAATGTAAAGGATCTTTCGACTGTTTGACCAAGTGGCACACACGGCCTATGCGCCACCTTTTAATTGGTCACAATTTAAGTTCTCGATAGTCGTCATCATATCCAGGACCAGTGAAATCGAACAANAAGAGAAGACTAAGATGAACTTAAAAATTGTATGGATGTAGGTATGTCATTGACTGTAGCGAAATGCCATCTCAGATAGCGCTTCGAACCGGCTACCTGAATGATCACAAAGACCTCAGTCAAGCAGATGACACCTAGTTCGCTCAGTAGAGCAGTCTGGAGCTTCATACTTAGTGACGACGTTGTTGTTTTATCACCGCGTGATTTCACCCAATTACAGATGTTCATATAATATAATGTGCGGCACGGCAAATGACCTGATAGCATGCGGTGTATTGGATCCAACCATCGGAGGCTATGTAATGTGAATAGTGGACCAATTGCCCCAACATCCCCAGACTTCCAGAATACGCGCCGACGAACTACCGTGGTACTCACGCGATCAGTTCACCCAACGTGAGCTGTTTGGCGGAGACAGGGATGATTACACAAAACGAGTCTGTTGATATATTCGTTGCAAATAGGCCACGTTTTAGAACCATAGAGCAAAACAGAAAGTACACAAGCACCACATATTCTTCCTTTAAGCGACAACCGAACACCTTAGTGCCACAGATGACGCAGGCTGGCAAAGGCAACTGGTGCCTTTGATGTCATCGCTAATACCTCAGTATTACAGGCTGACGAGATAGTTTTGCCCAATTATGCAAAATTATCCACAGTCTGGAGCGGTTTACCTGTGATGATGAAATTGGGAGTGGGGATCCCCCACTCTTTAAGTAGCACTCTACACTTTGAAGTCACGAAAAGCATTCCAGACAAACCCGTCCGATCATTCGCCTTGCTCACCCTGGTCTGTATGTCTTCGGTAGAGAGGCTAAACAAGACTGTGTCATCTGCATATTTTATATTTGTCACTTCCACGCCAAGAAGAAGCTCAACACGAGGTTCACCGAATTCTCCAAGCTCACTTTCCATGGCAAAGTTTAACAAGCAGGGGAAATTGGACACCCATGAAAAATACCACTTGGACTGATGAACGTCCGAGACAGTTGTCCATCAATTCTTACTCCGTTTGCAACGTGGACACACAGTGATATCAACAGGTTCACATTTTCTGCTGATACTCCCTTTTGAAGGAGACAGTCCCAGAGAACGTTACGAGCAACGGAATTGGGAGCAGCCGTTAGGTCCGAAATGATGCCAACCATCAGCTGCCTGTCGAGTACACATGTTTGAAGATCCGTCTCGAGGTAAAAATATGGTCACCCTACCCTCGATCGGATCAGAATCTTGCCTGATCTTCAACTGCCTAACTTCTTCTGGGCTTAGGGAGCCGACATGAAACGAGGCTGGTGAGTAATTTGGACAGAACAGACGCTAGTCTGATATCTCTCTGGTTATCACCTAGACACTGCGCCCCTTTCTGGAAATGGGAATTATTGTTTATGTACATCGAGCACGAGTTACCGCTTCAGTTTCCCAAATAGTATGGAGGAGATTCGTCAGTTCTGAAACCAACACGGTCCCATTATCCTCGAAAATAAAGGGAGAGGAGAGGTCTGCTTCAACAGCCTTGTTGAGCTTGAGTAACTTAAGCTCCAGGACCATTTCTGCTTTCGACGGAGAGCCGTCTGCAACGTGGTAATTGATCATTTGAGTCCCGTCGTCCACAGGGTCTGTTTGAGGCCAGCTAAATCGTCCTTCAAGATGTCTAGCCTACATGACAAGTCGGTGCAGATGACAGGTGGTAACTGAACCATCTTTTTCACATATCGTCTCAATTACACCTATTCTACGGCCAGTACAACCGTAACTCAAGGAAAAATTCCTCTGTTATTTCCAAATGTAAAGGATCTTTCGACTGTTTGACCAAGTGGCACACACGGCCTATGCGCCACCTTTTAATTGGTCAGAATTTAAGTTCTCGATAGTCGTCATCATATCCAGGACCAGTGAAATAGAACAACGCTCCTTTGTGAGGCTTAGCGACGTGACAGAAATCCAATTCTGTTGCAACTGAAAAGCTATTTCGGATCGTGACTCTTCTGGGCATGTTCTGATAGCAACTGTGACTTTTCCTCAGTTTTTCATTATCTCTCACCATCGTGGCATATTGTCGGATGAGGAGATGGAGGTTGCATTCGGAGATGTACTACGCAAACTGTGACAGCTGTTTACGCACAGTTGTTTTTTTGTTTGACTTACCTTCAGCTGGTCCAAGACCTTCATACACGATGTTGACGTAAGCATCAGTTTCAGCTCTCTCCGTTCACGCCTGGTTAAATACAGGCACATCATACACAAACACTGCTTTTGCTGAACACCATCTCAGGTGCTTCATCTGTCTCTGGCTTGCTGGATATATTGATTCCCAGTCCATCGTTGAAGACACTTGATCATGTTTCACATGGTTTCGTGTGCGCGGTTTGCTTCAGTCGCTCGGAATGAATAGCGACCGACTATCTGCCCGTCCCTGTAAATCATCTAACTTGACATGACGCATCTGAATATGTTCGTTCAACGGCATATCGTCTTTTACATTGTCTATACGATCTTACTGATACTTCCAGGTTGGAAACTGTGTTGTGCAGTTGCACCACTTCGCCGACTTCAGAAACTTCAAGTACTTTTATGTTCTTGTTGTCCTTCCGCTATTTGTGAAGGGGTTCTATGTGTTCTCATGCGTAATGGCTCCGACTTACTGAAACTGATAGATGGCATAGATACTCTATTGATGCGGCTTGCAAATGTTGCATAATTAGCAATCCAGCAAGTGTAACTAATCTTATTTCGAGATCAGCTCACAGAAAAAGTGCAGGGTTTGATGAGCTTTCGGATGCCGCGTGGTAAGATATCCTAACAGTCTATTCTGGACAGAAGGCTACTTTCTATCACGCGGTTATAAGAAATATCGGACATTGTATAGTATATATTACGCAACAAGTGTTACTAGCTCATACACAGTTATCTTCCACAATCGATTAACTGTACGTTATTTCAAGGTGTTCACGCTGTATTCAGTAATTATTGTGGATTGCATCTCAGACTGTTTGGACGGTTTTATTCAGATTCTTTTTCTAGTGCATTAGACTCATTCTTTCGCCTTCCTCATTTCCCGGGGGAAATAAATACCATTTGAAAAGTACAGCACACGGTTACCAAACTATGTGTCTACACCACCAGATAGATTGTACAAACTGGGGGATTTCTTAATCTGCTACCTGTATATCACAAAGACTAGATTTTTCCATATAGGAAATTCCATCAACCCTATTATCATTTACGGAATCCAAGTGTGTGTATAGCGGTTGGTACGGAAAGTGAAGTTAGCTTGCAAGTTCCTCTAGTTTGGAACAACCCAACAAAGTCAGAAGAGAAGAGAGGAATTGCACTTGACTACTCAATTCCGACGTTTTCTAACAGGTTTCCCTGCTGTACGTTTCAATGGGAGTTTCTTATGCTGGCTAGTCTGGCTTCTAATCCACTTGTTATCCTTCGACTTTCACGTTCGCCAACATTCTGGGATCGATATGGTCTTCCGAACCGTCCTTCGTTTCCAAATGGTCGCCCACAAATTCACATGCACATAAGCATTCTTACTTCCCCATGACCTGCAAATTCCTTACGTGTCCTTTGAAACCTATTCATCCGTACATTTTCATCAGGTTGGTAGCATTTGTTCGAGTGGTTTGTATTGCGCCGGTTGATGTCTTGTATCGCAAGCCGATTAACTGTCTGAAACTGAGATGTATAAGAAAATATAGATACCGAAGTCATGTGCACTTTTGATTGAAATGGGTGGTCCGTTAATACCAAATGGATATTGAGATCTGCAACTGCAGGTACATTAATAAGTTGTGCACACAAGAAAGGTGGGAACGGTCCTCTGTTAGACAGAGGTGTAGTTTTTCTCATCAGGCAGAACAAAATCAATTCCAATACGAAGTTAGATTGTTGTTTATTGGGACGAGAGCTGAACTGTTGCAATTTTGGCTTGACCTGATGCCAGAATGTGCGGAGCATAATCTGATGTATCGAAGTGTTCAACTAGTTCTTATTACGGTTACAAATGCATTAACCATGAACTGCCGGTTGGTAGATGCTATCCGTGTGGATGCTGTTCCACAGAAACCTGAACTGAACACAGTGTGCACACGCACATCATGTACTCGGTGCATTATTGGTTATCGTGTATTTCATTCAGGATACACTGACCTGTTCCGTGCAGCTCAAATTATTGCTTAAACTCTAAGAAAGCAGGCCCTCAGTGCCTGCAAATCCTGAGTGTTCGGACTGTTCAATAGATGACACTGTAAGTTAGCCGGATATCCGCGTTAAAGTTGGCCGTACTCCACGTATTGCCGTCCGATAAATCCACAGTACTTGCCTGAGAAATAAACATAGCCATCTGACAGGCAAATCGTCAGAGTAATCACATCAAATGAACCGCCTGGTTTGCAG